>JAOXOE010000506.1:24837831-24850391 GCA_028565055.1 Phoeniculus purpureus
GGTATTTCTATAACAGATTTTATTCAGTCTTTTATTTCCTATGATTTTGTTGTCGTAACTTAAGGTATCTTGCTACAGTAGACAGCTAGGATTGGGAGTAGCATCTTCTACGACTGTAATTAGTTCAGCAATACTAGCTCACACACAGTACCGAGGAGAATGTAAACTTCTTAGACGCCTCTTGGATTTTGGTTTGCTCGCGAGACGTAAAGGACTCGAAACAGCTTCCTTTTGTACAGATACAGACGTTGACGCTTAGGGCAAAGTCCTCTCCAGACTTTCTACACTGATTTTTCCTTTTCCTTTTGTTTTTGGGCTGTTTTGTTCTGAGTTGGGGTTTTGTTTTGTTTTTGTTTTCTGCCTGGGTTTGGTTTTGTTTTGTAAAAAGCTGTTGGGATCGTGTTCCCTTGTGGAGGGCACGTGGGTATTTAACGCATCCTTCCTCTCATGGTCTGTGACACGGAGTGGTGGAAACTCCATCTATGGCACGGAGAGGTGGGGACACGGCCTCGTGTATGAAATGAGGAGTAGCTGATGTCTTATTTTATAAGCCGCTCTGTCTTGGTGAAGAGAATCAAAGGGTTTAGTCGGAACTCACGGTAACCTGTAGTGAAATACCTTAAGCTGTTTAACTGTAAGGCGTGGGATAGGAGTCACTCAGTGGATTGGTTGTATGTTGTGGGCTACTTCAGTCTGCATTTGTTACTGTGCTAATAAAAAGATGTTTAAAAAAAGGAGAGGAGAAGGTTCTGTCGAGGCCTGGATCTAGTGGAGTCCCCCAAAGGTTGGTACTATTCAATCGATTCATTAATGACTTGGATGAGGGATATAAGGCCAAGCAAGGTTACGTGATCTACTGTGTCTGTGTTCACTGTGGAGGTCTTAAATGCTCGGTGCCTAAAGGGTCTACCTATGGGAAGCCTGAGCATCATGGTGTTAAGCAGCTGAAGTTTGCCCAGAGCCTTCAGTCTGTTGCAGAGGAAAGGCTGAGGGAGCAGGGTCTCTTGAACTAGGGGAAAGAAAGGAGACTGAGGGGTGACCCCATGAATGTTGATAAAGATGGAAAGGGTGAGTGTCAGGATGATGGAGCCAGGCTCTGCTCAGGGGCACCCAATGATAGGACAAGGGGCAACAGTGTCAGCTGGAACAGAGGAGGCTCCACATCAATGTGAGAAGGACCTTCTTCCCAGTGACGGTGACAGAGCCCTGGAATGGGCTGCCCAGGGAGGTTGTGAAATCTTCTTCTCTGGAGACATTTCAAACCCGCCTGGCCATGTCCCTGTGCGACTGTATCTAGGTGATCCTTCTGTGGCAGGGGGATTGGACTGGATGGTCTTCTGAGGTCCCTTCCAATCCCTAATGTTCTGTGATTCTCAACCCACACTGCTTTGGCCCAAGGGTCAGCTTCAGTAATGAACTGTAGTTAGCAGAGGCTTTTGCTTATTTGGACTGATCCAGAGCTGAATTCAGTCTTTTTTTTTCTAGAAGCAGGGTTGTGCAGGCCTGATGGGAGGACCATCACCAATTCCACAGGGAGAGGTTACAGCAAGGAGCTCAATCACTGCTGCGCTGGTCACTCCCTTTGGCCAAGTGTGCGGGCAGATGTGAAGCCTCAGGTACACGTGTGTGTGGTAGGAAATGAGTGAGGAGGGAGTGTTGTTCTGCAGCATTGCTGGGGACACTGACTATTACTGGCCAGGCTAGGGGAGGTCGTGCTCTGGTGCTTACTCAGCTGAGGTGTTGCAGTGGAAACTAGCTGGACCAGAGCTTGCTCATTCATCATCACTCTCTTATCTCACTCCTTGACCACAGCAGTCCACATGAGATTGAGCAAAGCACAGCCACAGTTTCATCTGCCTTCATTAGAAAAGTCAGAGCACCTGGCAGTGGATTGCAACTGCTGCTCTGACATCATTAACAGTTCCTGCAGCACAGGAGCCTCTCCTCCCCCTCTATTCTGCCCTGGGGAGACCACAGCTGGAATCTTGTGTCCAGTTCTGGGCCACTCAGTTCCAGAAGGACACATTGCTGCTGGAGGAGAAGCCAGCGCAGAGCCACAGAGATGATGGAGGGAGTGGACCATCTCCCTGCTGAGGAAAGGCTGAGGGAGCTGGGTCTCTTGAGCAGGCAGAAAAGGAGCCTGAGGGGTGACCTCATTAATGTTGATCCTTATGGAAAGGTGAGGTGTCAGGGGGATGGAGCCAGGCTCTGCTCAGGGGCACATGATGATAGAACAAGGGGCAGTGAGTGTGAGCTGGAACAGAGGATATTCACATCAATGTGAGAAGGAACTTCCAGTGAGGGTGACGGAGTGCTGGAAGGGGCTGCCCAGGGGGATTGTGGTCTCCTTCTCTGGAGATATTTAAAACCTGCCTGGACATGTTCCTGTGCGACTGTATCTAGGGGATCCTGTTGTGGCAGGGGGATTGAACTGGATGATTTTTCGAGGTCCCTTCCAATCCCTAATGTTCTGTGATTCTGTGATCAATTTGTGTTCTGTTTACTGACAGGCTGAGCCAGGACAGCAAGTTCCTGCAGTGCAGGAACCTCGAGTGCAGCACACACCAGCGTGATCCTGCTTGGCACGGGGCAGCATGTGGTGTATTAGGACCAAAACCATCTGGACAGGTGTTTCTGGGTGTTTACAGTGGAGTTGTCTCTGAAAGGTAGCCTCCTGCGCTCCCTAGCCCTGTCTTCCAGAACAGTTCAGCGCTCTGTAATGGTTACCCAGCCTATTCCTTCACGCTAAGAGTGGCTCAGTGCAGCTGGGGCAGCAGCGTTACGCAATCGTACTGAGCAAAGCCCGGGCACTGCCTCCTGCTCTGTGCAATTACCCAGTCAAATTAGCACCTGTGCTATTGTGACTGGCTGGTACTGGACATGCTGGGACAGAACCACCTAGAGCTATGCTGTCCTTCAGGTCTCACTTAAACTGATGAGTGCTCCCCTGCCTTGCTTAAATACATTCCTGAGCTGAAAGCGCTGCTTGCCAGACTTTGCTGAGGAGCTTCACGTTGGGTTAGATCGAGTCTGGTGTCTCCCACAATTTATGTCTCTTGTGAAAGCAGCTCCCTGGAGAGGGATCTTGGAGTTCTTGTGGACAACACGTTCATGGAACCCAAACCCTCCTCCTGCAACAACACTTTGCCCTCAGCCTCTTGCAGCATCAAAAAGCCCTGTGGCTCTGTTTCAGGCCAGGCTAAAAGGACCGTTGCCACTTCAGACATCTCCCGTCTCCACACCTCGTGCTTTATTGCAGCTAATGCTACATATGACTGGAAGCTACAGATCTGCAGGGGGAGGTGCTTGATGAAAAGCTGGTTGATGTGACCCTAAACACGGCTGCATCCAGGTACAGTCAAAGCTGCTGCTAGAGAGGAGTCCAGCTTTCCCTCCCTCCTCTGTAACTTCTCACAAGGTGACTTTTCTGAGCCCAGTCTGAGCAGCCAGGATGCCTCTCAGCCGTAAGCGGGCTCATTTTTATTGCTGAATGATATTATTGCTTCAGGTGAGACTGCAAGAACCAAATGGCACAGAAAGGATGTAGGCTGGGACACGGCAGCAGCAGCCAGGGCTAAGGTAGCTCAGTTATCACAATTATTCCCTTTGCTCTTCCTTCCAGGCAAGGGAAATGTTGATTTGTTCTGGGACTGGGAGAGTTTGCTGGCTAAGAAGGTGAAGGGCTCGAGCAGCGTCTTGCGATCTGTCACAGTCACTTCCCACAGTCTCACTTTCTCAGCCCTTGCCCATTGCTGGGCTGCTTCTGATTCCACTTGCCTCTGGTCCAGGAGGTCCGTCTTGTTCCCCAGGACAATAACCATTATCTGCAAACAAAAGGAAAAGGTGAGTTTTATGCAGAAGGCATCTGCCGCCCCATCACAGCACCTTGAACAGCAGGGTAGCAGCAGTGCTGCTCAGACCTGTTCTCAAACTTGGACAAAGATAAAGTGATAAAGTCCTGTGCAGGGGGATTGGACAGGATGATCTTTCGAGGTCCCTTCATACTCCTAATGTTCTGTTCAATCCCCTTGCCACAGCAGGATCCCCTATATCCAGTTGCACAGGAACATGGCCAGGTGGGTTGGAAACCTCTCCAGGGAAGGAGATTCCACAGCCCCCGTGGGCAGCCCCTTCCAGGGCTGTCACCCTCACTGGGAAGAAGTTTCTTCTTACATTGATGGGGAACCTCCTCTGTTCCAGCTCACACCTATCATTAGGTGCCCCTAATTAGCCTGGTTCCATCCTCCTGACCACCCACCCTTTCCGTATTAATCAACGTTCATGGGGTCATTCCTCAGTCTCTTGAACAAACTAGACATTTGCAGAGCTGTAAGCTAAAGTAATTTAATGGGGAAAGCTTCTTGAGGTCATAAAGATCCTGTAGGAAAAGCCATCATGCTAATGACATATGCGAGTGATGTTTGCTTAGCTAAGCTGGAACACTGTCAGCTGAAAACAACAGCAGCTTTCCAAGGGAAAACAGAGCAGTCATTTCACACAATTGAATTGATTCAATAAGATTGTTAAAATATATTAAGGCTGCTTTGCCAATCAACTGAGGGCTGGGAGACCCACTGTCGATTAGCCTGGGCTGCAAGGCATCAAGAACGTGAATACAAAGCAAACAAAGCTAATGCCCTTGGTTGTGTTGGTCCATGCACTCGACTTCCCGGCTACAATAGCTAGAACAACACAGGAGCTGCACTGCTGTAGCCCCTGTGTTTGATCAGTCATAAATGCCCTGATGGGTGAGCTCAACCAGCAGAGTTTTAGCTGTAGTAGAGGAAGAAAAACCCCAAAGTGGTTTTGCATCACCTGCACATGGAATCACAGAACTAATGTTCTGTGATTGGAAGGGACCTTGAAAGATCATCTAGTTCAGTCCCCCTGCCACAGTAGGATCACCTAGATCAAGTTGACTTGGGCTTCCCCACATGAACAAGCTTCCTTCTGCTGGATTGCCCAAGGCTGTGGGTATATTTAGAATCACAGAATCACTCAGGTTGGAATCATCGAGTCCAACCATCAACCCTACTCTACAAGGTCAACCCCTAAAACAGATCCCCCAACACTACATCTAAGCGACTTTGAAACTCATTCAGGGATGGGGACTCAACCACCACCCTGGGCAGCCCATTCCAGGGCCTGACCACTCTCTCCAGGAAGAATTTCTTTCTCATGTCCAGTCTAACCCTCCCCTGTTGAGGCTTGAAGCCCTTCCCTCTGCTTCTGTTGCTAATGACCTATGAGAAGAGCCCAGCACCAGCATCTCTACAGTGTCCTTTCAGATAGTGCTGAGGTGCCCAAACTTGACCCCAGTACTCAAGGTGCAGCTTCCCCAGTGCTGAGTACAGGGGGACAATCACCTCCCCGATCCTGCTGGCCACACAGTTTCTGATCCAGACCAGGATGCCATTGGCCTTCTTGGCCACCTGGGCACCCTGCTAGCTCAGATTCAGCCGCCTGTCCATTAGAATCCCCAGTCTGTGCAATTTGTTTTCCTGTGTGAGTTGTAGAGAAACCAAATCCCTGCTTTGCAACCTTAGCATCCTGTCTCTGACCCAGTGCCAAAGGAGGTGGTTAAGGCCCTGTGCATTTACCTCCTTTTTATCTCTGAAGACATCGATCTCTTTCTTGAGCAGTTCCACTCTTTGGAAAGCTTCGAGGCTGGTCACAGAGTAGACGAGAACGAAGCCGTCGGCGACAGAGAAGTAGTGTTTGGGCAATTCCACACCTTCCTGCAGACCCCTGGTGTCGTAAAGCCTGAGCTGCTCCTTCACGCCCCGGTCTGTCTCCACCGATGCCAGGTACACATCTTCCATCGTGGCACCTTCTTCTAAGCCTGTTTGAAAGCAACACTTCACAGGACATTAAAATCCCCAAAACCCTCTGCAACCCATGTTCCTGCCCTTGCTGCAGCCCCGTCCACAGGCGAGCACTGCGGCGATGTGAGAAGGAGCTCTTCATCCCTCTCGTCGCCTGCCAGAAAGAGCCTGTGTTACAGTGTTGCTTAGGAAAACCCTCAGAACTCTGTGGTCTTTGAGAAGGAGGATCCCACTCTATCCCATCACACTGCTCAGAGCACTTCACCCTGACAAACAAGCTTCAAGCATCCCACCCACGTGGCTGGTCCCACGCGATGCCAGCGGCATTCCTGAGCACGAAAGTGGCACAAGCTGTTCCTTCTGCTCCTCTCAGAGCAGCCTTTGTAGCTCTAACTCGCATTGGGTTTGCAGCATGTGAATTTTTCTCGCCTGCTGGTGCAGCCGCTGCTACAGCAGAACGAGGAGCAGAAAGACAAAGCAAAGGTTAATTCAGAGAGAAAGTGTGTGTTCCCTGTGGGTGGAGAATGAGCTACAAGGGCATCTGTAAAGGCTGAAGTAGCTACCAGCCCTTTCTGGATCTGCCACTGGTCCTGCCCTGCCTCACTGTCCATTCAGACTCTGGACTGGACTGCCCAGGGCAACTGGGGAGTCCGCATCCCTGAATGTGTTGAAGGACAGCCTGGCTGTGGCCCTCAGTACCCTGGTCTGGATGCTGGGGTGATATTAGGTCCTGGGCTCAGAGGTCTTTTCCAGCCTCAGTAAGTCTGTGGTTCAGTGATTGCAGGACAAGGAAACATCCAGGACCTCTGGCAAGAAAGAATGAACCACATTTACTGCTGGAGCGGGAACAGAGGCGGCTAGCAAGCCAGTAAAAGGATTTGGAACAGGTGTTGTATGAGGAACAGCTGAGGGATCTGGGGCTGTTTAGCCTTGAGAAGAGGAGATTGAGGGGAGACCTCATTGCTCTCTACAACGATTTGAAAGGAGGGTGTGGAGAGGCAGGAGTTGCTCTGTTCTCCCTAGTGGTCAGGGATAGTAGGAGGGGAAATGGCCTTAAGCTGCACCAGGGGAGGTTCAGGTTGGATGTCAGGAGGGATTTCTTTCCTGAAAGGGCTGTCAGGCACTGGAACAGCTGCCCAGGGAGGGGGTTGGGTCAACATCCCTGGGGGTGTTTAAGAGAAGGACAGGTGATAGGGTTTAGTGGTGCTGATATGGCTGGGAAAAGGTCTCTTCCAGCCAAAACTGCTCTGTGGTTCCAGCTTTCCATTTCAGAAAGCAATGAGATGCTGCTGTGCAGGCTCCTACCATCTAAAAGCTGCCCTGTAATTGAACAGTCCCTGCTGTATCCGCCTCCTCCTGCGACAGTCTCTTCCTAATGGCATTAAAAGCAGCAGTGAAAATTACACCTTTTAATATCCCGCTTGAAGAGGAAGAATTAAAACTGGGACTTCAGTCAGCTGAGCAGAGCAATAAATTTTGATGTGAAACGGGGAGGCGGCAGTGGGGGGGAGACAGTTTAGAGGGGGCTGGAATTTATCAGATTCCAAAGGTGGGATTTCACCTGCGGACAATGCAGGAGGGAGGAGGGCAGCAAAGCTGGGGAAGGGCCTGGAGAATCAATCTGATGAGGAGAGATGGAGAGAGGTGGGGCTGTGGAAGAGGAAGCTCAGGGGAGACCTCATCACTGTCTACAACTGAAAGGACACTGTAGAGACGTTGGTGCTGGTCTCTTCTTACAATTAGCAACAGAAGCAGAGGGAAGGGCTTCCTGACACCCACCCTTTCCATATTTATCAACATTAGTGGGGTCACCCCTCAGTCTCCTTTGAAAGCCTAGGACCACACAGAGTTGCTCACGTGCTCTGTGGGCACAGATACTCCTCTTCTGGGGGTACTCCTGCTTCTTCAGTCCTTCGGCCTCAAGCAATCCCATTGCTTCTGCAACAGTGCTGGCTGCTGACCATGGAAGCAACAGCAGAATTTAGGGAGCTTCATCCCTGAGAAGTCAGGGAGAGCTGAAGGTGCACATTCTTCTAGGAAAGGAAACAGCCCAACTGGGTTTATGGCACCATCACCACGCACAGCCAAGGGCATGGGCTCAAAGCCAAAGGCTTTGTGTGGCAGCATGAAGCCTCTGAGGACAGTAATCACTTCCCTTAAAGCAGCTGTCACTGCTCCCTTCTGCAGGAGAGTCAGCGAGAGGCACATCAGCACTGACACAGGTTCCTGGCTGATGTACAGCCAGGACAGACCTCCATGTCAGTGGCTGGGACCCCGGGGAGAATGGCACCAGACCTTGTGCTCTGAGCCTACAAGCAAGTTCAAGCACAGTGCTTGACACTGGGAGGAGGACGTGGATGCTGCCAGGAATGGAGAGACCCCATGTGTTGCCTTGGCAGGGCTCCCCACAGCCCTCAGACCAGGTGTGGAGCTGCTCCTGCTGTTAGTCAGGAAGCACAGGGTTTGAAATGGTCTGTCTCCACGTTGCTGTACCTAGCTGTTTGGCTCTGAACAGCAGGCTTTCAGCAAACACAGAATCATAGAATTATTGTGGCTGGAGAAGCCCTCTGAGCTCAGCCAGCCCAGCCCAGCACCTAACATCACCACAGTGGCCACACCAGGACACTAAGGGCCACAGCCAGGCTGTCCTGCAACACCTCCAGGGATGGGAACTCCACCACTGCCCGGAGCAATCCAGTCCAGGCTCTAGCACCCTTTCCATGAGGAAGGGCTTCCTAACATCCAACCTAACCCTGCCCTGACTGCTTCAGGCCCTGCCCCCTTGTCCTGGCACTGGCTGCCTGGGAGAAGAGCCTGACCTCCACCTGACTACAACCTCCCTTCAGGGAGTTGGAGAGAGGGACAAGGACCCCCCTGAGTCTCCTTTTCTCCACGCTAAACACTCCCAGCTCCCTCACTCTCTCCTCATCAGCCTTTCCCTCCAGTCCCTTCCCCAGCCTTGTTGCTTTGCTGGACCTGCTGCAGCCCCTCAATCTCTTTCTTGAAATCCTTTTCACCAACAGAAACCAAAATGTTCCTGTCATCTTTGTGGCTCTCACAAGCTTTAGAAAATGAGGACTGAGGGGCCACCCCTGTGAAGGCAGCACCAGCAGTGGGTCTGTCCAGTTCAGAGCATCTCAGCTAACAAGCAACCAAAGACTTGCCCTTCCTCAAGCTCTGTTCTTGCCCAGTGAGACGCTCACAGTGGTGTCCTGCCTCCACAGGTTGAGGGTTAAATCAACACATATAAGAGCAGACCCTAAAGCTCTAGGAACCATTTTCACCAGCTTGTACTTCGGGCACCCTCTGCCTCTCAGGGGCTGAGGAAGAGGTAGGGAGGACACTGACCACTCAGCAGAGGAGCCCATCCCCTGCAGCATGACTGATGACATGGAAAGCGCTGGGCTGTGGCTGCTCATTCCTCGGGGCTCCTGTATGAACCCTCTCCACACTCTCATCTTGACTCTATTTGCCCTCTTTCTCTGAATGTTTGGGGAATAAGATTTGACTCATTTAATACAAAACAGGAGATTACCTTCTTCCTTCTTCCCCTGCCCTATAAGCAGTTCCCCCTATAAGCTGTTTCCTCCCTTACTGTTAACTCTAGAACATAAAACCCTCTGCTCTTTCCTCTGCGGGAAAGAAAAACTGGTATTTTCAAGAGATGGGGGAAAGTCTGTGTTGTGCAATCGCTGAGCTAGAGCAGAGCACTTGTGGACAGCAGAGGAACACCCACAGCTAAACCCTGGGCACGAGGTCTCCCCTGGTTATGTCAGTGCCACGATCCGTGACGCCGTCTAATCGTGCACGCAGCCGGCTCCACAAATAGCTCCTCTGATCAGCGCCACCCAAATATCTTTCCTGCCTGGGTGGCTAATAGGAGCTCGGGGCAGGAAGTAAGGCAAGGCAATACGATTTGAGTAACGTGGCCCTGGCTCACGCTGCACGGGTGTCACTGATGATCACCCAGCCCAGTGCACGGGGAGAGGCAGGGAGAAAAACCTGCAAGCTCCATGCAGAATGAGTACTGCCTGCATAGGGCTTGAGAGGATGCTGGAAACATGGTGCTGCAACGTTGGAGGAAATCCTTTTAAACAGGAGCCCTAGCACACAGCTCTGTCTCACGCTTCACCAGGAAACTCCTCTTGTCTTCCACACATTCAAAAGGCACAGTGCCTGCAAAAGCGCTGCTCCAGAGATCCTACAACTTACGGAATCGCAGAGCATTAGGGACTGGAAGGGACCTTGAAAGATCATCCAGTCGAAGCCCCCTGCCACAGCAGGATCCCCTAGATCCAGTTGCACAGGAACATGTCCAGGTGGGTTTGAAACGTCTCCAGAGAAGGAGACTCCACAACTCCCCTGGGCAGCCCATCACCCTGGCACTTACTCTACCCACAAATTAACTAGATGTGTTCTGTCAGAGCCCTGAGATTCACCCCTGGTGCCACCCCTTGTTTGTGGGAGAGGCAGGAATCATCTGTGAGCCTGCTGGCTGCTGCCCTTCCTCTCAAGGCCAGGTCACATGGAAAGCGAGAGAATCAAGCCTCTCGCCTTTCTTTTGTGTGCAGCTCATCCCACGCTCCTCTGTCCAGTCTGTTTCCATGGGAGGATTTCTTTGAGAGCCAAGAAGCTTGGCCCTTTGAGTTCAGCACAGAGCACAAGACCTAAAGCTGAGGTGTTTGGGATGAGGTGGGGGTTGCCAGCACTTCAACACTAACCAAGGCAAAGCAAATGAAAGCTTAATGAAGGCAGACGGCAATCTAAACACTCTCTCCCCTCATCATGTGACATCTGTTTATTTTTCAGGCATCTTCAGCATCTCCCAGGGACTATTTGGTATGGAAACAGGCAGCAGCAAGCACATCACCTATGTTCTACGTTTGTTTCCTTCTTTAACACTCGCATTCTCGTTTCCCAGAGATGCAACAGAACCTCATTCATTTCCCCCTTCACCTCAGCAACACAGGTTGCGGTTCTCATTCACTGTTTTTGGGGGGCCCACTCTAAGCAAGATGCTGATAAAAAGGAAACCAGCTCCTCACCCCCCACCCCCCAAAAGGGAAAATGTCTCACCAACAGTGTGCTTTCCATAGAGAAGCTGCTCCAAGATCGCTGTCTTCCCCACTGAGGCCATTCCGCAAACCACCACCTTGTAGCCCTTTCCCATCTTGCCTGGAGGGCAGGGGCAGCAGGCGAGCCCTGCACAGACACACGAGGAGTCTGTTAGCCCGGCGTGGCAGGGGCACAGCTCAGCATCAGCCACAAGCGAAGCCCCACGAAAGGCGAGAGGCAAAACGTGACGCAGCGGGTGGCTGGGAGGCACAGTTCCCCCACCAGGCGCTTGTCAGCGACTGATATTTTTAGGACTGGAGTTTCCTCCCACAGCATTTGTTCAAGGTTTTAGGCTGCTGCAGTGGTGCCAGCGCTCTGCCTGCAGCCTTGACACTTGTCCTGTTGGGCTGAGGGAGACTGAGCACCTGAGGGGTAACTCTCTGCGACAGGGGCTGTGTTTGTTGGCGCATGTGAACACTGCATTACTGGGCTTCAGGGTTCTGCTGGGGGCCTGCTCGTAGCAGGGTGGCTTCTGGAAAACAGCAGATCACAGACTCATAGAATCACAGAATCATGATGGCTGGAAAGGACCTCCTGGATCATCAAGTCCAGCCCTCATCCCAACAGCTTCCTAACCAATACACCATGGCCTCAAGTGCTCTAGCTACTCAGTTTTTAAACCCCTCCAGGGTTTGGGACTCCACCACCTCCCTAGGCAGCCTGTTCCAGTGCCCAACCACTCTCTCAGAAAAGAACTTCTTCCTAAGACCCAATCTAAACCTCTCCTGATGCAACCTGAGGCCATTTCCTCTTGCCCTATCATTAGTAATTTGGGAAAACAGACCAGCACCATCCTTGCTACAACCTCCTTTGAGGTAGCTGTAGAGGGCAATGAGGTCTCCTCTCAGCCTCCTCTTCTCTAAACTAAATAACCCCAGTTCCCTCAGCTGCTCTCCACAGGGCCTGTTCTCCAGCCCTCTCCCCAGCCTCACTCCAGCATCCTTCTGCTACTGCGGCACCACAAACTGGACCCAGTACTTGCACCCTTTCGTTACATGCACAGGAAGTTTCCAGCTTTACAGCAGAGGAGCTAGAAAACTGGAACGTTACAGGCAGAAGCACAAGACAGCAAAAGCAAAAGTGGGTAAATCAGCTCCGCGTGGGTGGGGATTGGTTTTAGCAGGAGGCCTCCAGAAGGCAGAGGCTGTGGGGCGGCAGCCACAGTTCCCCACTTGCTGCTCGAAGCTGAGAAGCACCTTTTGGAAGGACGAGGAATGGCTGGCGTTGTCCTGTGTCAGCTCCAGCTTAACCAGGTAATGCTCCGCAGGCCAGGCTGCTCTGCAAAACGGAGACACTGGAAGGTTGCCCCACAGCCGGGGTCAGGGGGTGTCAGGCAGGGGAGCAAGAGCCAAGGACCCCCCAGCAGGGCCTAACAGCTCCCCTGCAACAGGTGACACCAGGCCCAGGCCCACTGCAGGGACCCCACCTTAGACCTGAGGCATCCCCCCACATCCCTCGATGAAAAGGGTTATTTTTAGGGCTTGTTCTTCCCCGGTAGGATTTATTATTTCATTTGACTATTTAAATGCATCCCTTTCAGGGTTTTTATGTTTTCCTTTTAGGATTTGAAGGGTTTTTGAATGTCAAAGCACCCCCACCACCACCACCCCCGCTACAATC
>JAOXOE010000506.1:24868677-24883453 GCA_028565055.1 Phoeniculus purpureus
TGCTGTGGCAGGGGGATTGGACCAGATGATCTTTTGGGGTCCCTTCCAATCCCTAATGATTCTATGATTCTATGATTCTAAATTATCTGAGATAAATATGTCCCTAGATCATCCCTATGCATATACCTGTTACAGTCTGTAAAGTCTACAGGTCAGTTGTCAGTGGCTGCCAGGGCTGTCCGATCAGTGTTTTATCTGCTCGCTGCAACCACGCCAGCTGTGTAAATGACCAGAAGGTGCAAGGGAAGACTCAGGCCTCTAGTTGCGCGTGGGGAGGTTTAGGCTGGGTATTAGGAGAAATTTCTTCACAGGAAAGGTTGTAATGCCCTGGAACAGGCTGCCCTGAGGAGTCGCTGAGTCACCAGTTCTGGAGGTGTTTGAAAGACACGTGAATGTGGTGCTGAGAGACATGGTTCGGTGGTGACCCAGCTGTGCCGGATTGATGGTTGCACTTGCTAATCTTAAAGCTTTGTCTCTTCCAGGCAAAATGAGTCTGTAGTTCTGTGACTCTGTCTTGACTTTGCCTTGCTTCCTTCTCACTCCAGAATGAAGTTTGCATCCAGAGCAGAGGCCGATGAGCAGCAGAACATTCTGAGCCTGCAACTTCCATGAAACTGCAAATGGGAGCTATCAGCCTCATCCCCAGGGGAAACCTGAGGTGGTTGGGATCTACTAACAGAACTTTCAGTTGGCAGAACTTTGAAAGGGATCTTTCACTCTAATAACTTTGGGCCAGAACAGCTAATGCAGTGGGGCAAAAGGTTATATGCTCATCCAGCTTAATTTTCTAGGTATCTGGGCGGTGAAGTCTGGCTTTCTGGTGCAATGACCAGATGTCAAAGGTACTGTGGGAACAAGGGCAGTCAGAGCAGTTAAACTACTGAAAGAATTCTGGAGAAGAACCTGCCTAGCTCCAGATACACAAACCAGCCCAGCTGACACATACACCGTTGCCCTCCGCTCAGAACCCTGTAGTAACACATACTTTTCTAACATTTATATGGCCATTCACGTGTAAACTGAAGAAAATAAGTTGTAGTGTTGCATTAAATGTGGTCATATATCCAAGTAACATGTTCAGCAAGATGAAGAAATGTTGATTATACAGGAAAAACTTTGTGTAAACCCTGTTTGTTAAACAGAGTCAGACATAAATAAGAGAACCTCGGGGCACTAGATCATTTACTTGAGATTCAGAAAAAACCTGATCCTTCTCTGAAGTCTTTAATCATCACTGCAGAACCAAAACTAAGTGACATACTGTCCTGCTGTGGTTCCTGGGAAGCAGTGTTGTTCTTTCACATTCTTCAAAATGCATATCAGTTAGCTGAAGTTTTTAATAACAGATCTCGCTTGGAGTGTGAACTGAAGCAGATGTGCAAATACAGAGGTCACACTTTGTCTTTGCTTCGCCTTGTTCTCAGTATCTAATTTGCCTTTCTACAGAGAACAAAAGCTCTAGCTTATTCTAGAAGTTCAAAACCATTTCATCTCAACCTTGAGAACAGTTGCCAAGAGATGTGACGGAGGTACCTTGCGGTGAAGCAGTGGGAGGGAGCAGCCAGGACACAGGGAGTACTGAAGGAACTGCTGCTGAATTCTTGCTATCTGTAAGCGATGGTGTCAGTCACTTGCCTTGAGGATTTAAAGGTGGTCTGAGTAAGTGGTCTTGTACCATGTCTTATAAATACAAATGACTCCGTATAAAGGTAAGCAAGGAAGAGTAATGTGTTTGGGGTTTATATTGCTGTTCCAGGCTAATCAAAGATTTATTAGTCAAACAAACTTTTTCATTTAAGCTTTTCACTTTGGTCAGTTCTTGTCAAACTGAGCCCCCCTGTTTCCTGGAGCACTGCTTGGCAGGTCAGCCCAGGCAGTGCAGTCATCTCTGTCTTAGAGCAGTCTGTCCAACTGCACCAAGGACTGTCCAGTGCTTGGATGCTTTGAAACTCCAGCTGGTGGTCTTGGACTACCTCTTCCAACTTACTGTAAAGCTAAATACAAGAAAATCCTCGGAGCTTGAACTCCACTTCAATTTCCATGTCTGGAAGTGCTAGGAGGCCTGGCTGAAGCAGGACTGCCAGAGCTTCTGCACTTGCTGATGTGGAGCTGTGATTTTGGGCAGGCTGCCCAGGGTAGTACTCAGCAGCAAGGCTGCACTGGAGCCAGAGGGTCTTGAGAGCTCCCAGAGCTACTGTGTGGAGCTAGTGGTCACAGATGCCAGAGACTACAATACTGATCAACCACAGGCTTGGGAACTTGGGAGTTGTGTTTTGGAAGTGTTTTTGTTTCTGAAGTGACCTTTCTGGGAATTTCCAGTTTGTGGGCATTTTCAAAGAATGTTGTTTCCTGCTTGATTTGGACCAAAGCCGTTAGTTGAGATAAAACCTCATTTCCTACAAACTGGAGACTTGGTTTGCTAGGCGGTCCTGCTCACGCCCCATTGGCTCTGGTGTTGTGACAAATCAGACTCCTCTGCCCAGACAGCAGAGGCTCTGCAGTCCCATGGCCTGTGAGGTTATCATAACTCAGCCACTACAACATAATCCATCACCAAGGTCAGTGATGTTTCATTGCTGATTCCTTCTGTGAAAAGATTTCAGCTCTAAAGCACAACTTGAGAGCAGGATGTGGTGTTTCTAACGTGATCAGATCTTGGGAAAGTACAAGGTCACCTTTGTCTTTGCTGAACATTTACATTCAGCAAACGTCTTTGTCTTTAGGGCCCTCTCTTGTAGTCAATGTTCATGTTTTAACTTCAAAGCTTCTAATACAATTTTGCATGGACTCTGACTAAAGAATAGCCTTCAGCAGGCAGTCCCCTTCTGCGGGGTTTTTTTTGGGCAGTGACTGGAAGCAAATTTTGGGCACATATGACATTTTGTATGTGCAGCAGTAGGTCCTTAAATATAAAACAAAGCAGGATGCAGCTTTGATTTATAGCTCTTGTAAAGAGCTCTCAGTGATGCAGTGGGCAGGTTTGTGTATTATGTAGATTCTCATTGCATAAGCACTTATATAACGACATTGGTAAGAATTTGCATAAAAATCAAAGCAGCCGTACTTTAATGAGTTGAACATTATAGTCCCGCCGGCAAGTTGGAGTAGCAGGGGAACATACTGCGTAAGTGCAAGTTTACTTTATGAGGAAAAGAGAAAAATGTTAGCAAAGTTTTTTAAGGCCACGGTGGATTTTTAAACAAATACTCACCCAAGTTGCTCACTTGTTAGTGACAGCAGCGCGGCCATCGGAGCTGATCCGGAAAAATTCCCGTTTGAAAGTTTCTGCCTGCCTTGTAGCTAGTGATAATCAACCTGTGTACCTGTAGATGCTTTCTGTTAGGAGCAAAAGATACTGAGGCCCTGAAGGAAAACGGGGCATGCCGTGATCCAGAGAGAGGTTGAATA
Organism: Phoeniculus purpureus; assembly: GCA_028565055.1. Classification (NCBI taxonomy): domain Eukaryota; kingdom Metazoa; phylum Chordata; class Aves; order Bucerotiformes; family Phoeniculidae; genus Phoeniculus; species Phoeniculus purpureus. The sequence continues at coordinate 24,872,086 of JAOXOE010000506.1, forward strand.
AGTAACTCCTGGAAGATGCTGTGTACTTGCACCTCCCAGTCACTGTGGCACCTCTTAGAATGGGTGTTATTGCATCTTCCAGTCTGTATGTGTGGAGCAAACTCTAAAATGTGAGTCCACATGTGTGTGTCTCATCTGAGTGGTTCAGCAGCACTGTGGATGTTGCTGGGCTGCTTGTGAAGGTCTGGTTTGTGCAGTCTCCCAGAGATCATATACATGTATATAACAAGGGCAAGTGTAGAGTCTTGCGTCTGGGCAAGAGCAACCCCAGGTACCAGTATAGGTTGAGGACTGACCTGCTGGAGAGCAGTGTAGGGGAAAGGGACCTGGGGGTCCTGGTGGACAGCAGGATGAACATGAGTCAGCAATGTGCCCTTGTGGCCAAGAGGGCCAATGGCATCCTGGGGTGGACCAGAACAAGGGTGGTTAAGCAGATCGAGAGAGATTCTGGTTCCCCTCTACTCTGCCCTGGTGAGACCACATCTGGAATATTGTGTCCAGTTCTGGGCCCCTCAGTTCAAGAGTGACACAGAACTGCTGGAGAGAGTCCACAGCAGAGCCATGAAGATGATAAAGGGAGTAAAACACCTCCCTTATAAGGAAAGGCTGAGGGAGCTGGGTCTCTTTAGCATGGAGAAAAGAAGACTGAGGGGTGACCTCATTAACATTTATAAATATGTGGGCGTCAGGAGGATGGAGCCAGGCTCTTCTCAATGTCATCTAGTGACAGGACAAGGGACAATGGGTATGAGCTGGAACACAGGAGGTTCCGTATGAATGTGAGAAGGAACTTCTTCACAGTGAGGGTGACGGAGCAATCAAACGGGCTGCCCAGGGGGGTTGTGGAGTCTCCTTCTCTGGAGATGTTTAAAACCCGCTTGGATATGTTCCTGTGTAAGTTGGTCTAGGTGATCCTGCTGTGGCAGGGGGATTGGACTAGGTGATCTTTTGAGGTCCCTTCCAATCCCTAATGTTCTGTGATTCTGTGATCATGACGAGAATAATTTGTGCTGTGAATGTGGAATTTATCACACACTTGGCGTTTCTGTGTAGATGAAGAATGGAGGTGACTTAAAAGAGCTGTGCAGGAAGGTTCACTACGGCACAGAAAAATGTTGCTTCTCTTCCAAGATCCTTGTCATCTCTTGCACTTTAAAATGAATAATAAGTTAGCATGGCCTTTTTTCCTCCCCTGTGCTACTGTGACTCGTTTTCTTGTTCCTAATGAGTGTGACGGGAAGTCAGTGACACAAGTGTAATGGAACTCTGTGTAATGGATGAGTTCTTCCACAGCAATGACTTCCTCCACAGCAATGACTACAAGTAGTTAAACCAAACCTAAAATGTACCCGATCACTTTTTACCTGCCATGGTATTTTAAATTCCTTCGACTACACACAGGGTAGAATTTCTTGACAATGGTGCTAATTTGTCTGTGGAACTGTCTCCCAAGGAATAAAGCATAAATGCCCTCCTTGACTGATTCTGTTGCTCTAGGCAGAGCGGAACAGTGAGAGAAGGGCAGTGAGGAGCAGGTTGGCACATGGGCAGGGAAGAAAGTCTTGTACTTTTACAACCTCTACAGGCCTGCAGTTCCCGCAGCAAGCGTTTTAGTGGCAACAGTCCTATATTTTGGGTTTGAGATTGTGGTGAGATTCCTTCCTGTGTTGATGTGCTCTGTCTAGGTGTTCCTTTCCGTCCACATCATGGTGTTTTCTACAGGAAAACACTGAGCTAAGTCCCAGGACTTGGATTGGGGTTGGGGTTGGGTTAAACTGCCTGATGAACTTCTGTGCTGGTTTTTGTTGTTGTATTAGACTAATTTTGAAATTAATTAACATTAAAGTCTGAGAAACAAACATGATCTTTTGGTAAAAGAGTCTGAGGTAGAAGATGTTACTCCTTGGTTTGCCCTACTTTGGCTGATCTGACTTACCAAGATTTTGTCCTTCATTTGCAACCTTCAGATTTCGTCGTTTCCCTTCTTATTAATTCCTACTGCCTGTTCACATGCTTTCAAACACTTTAGTTGAAAGCCTGACACCATATGAAAACAGATATAAAAATATCTGTTACTTACAATAATGAGCAAGAACACTACAGGGAAAAATGTGCCGTCTGCAGGAGTTGTACTTTATTAAGGGAGACAATGGGTATAAGACTTTCACAGATCAGAGGCAAGTAAGTAAAATCATACCCATTAACATTGAAAAGAAGTTGCTTTATATGTTCAGGCTTTAAGTGGATAGAGATTGAACTACTCTGAATGATGTTTTTTTTTTACCAGTTGCAGGATTTACAGTGCCAGCCCTATTACAAATACTGTGCTGCTTAAGGACAGCCAATAATCTTCAGTGTAAACCCATAATGAAAACAGCAATTCTGCTCTGATTTGTTTAACTGGAAATAGAAAATAATATATTGTGGGAGGCTTATTAAAAGAATAAAACTAGGCATATATTTTTGATGACAGAAGAAATACATTGCATATTCCTCTGGAGTCTCATGTTGCTCTTATTGCTGCTTTGCCTTATTGCCTGTCACTGAGCTGCTCTGTGCGTGTGGAAATGTCAGACTCTGCATTTGCTCCATAAGAGAATATCTGTGTTGCTTTTAGGTTTCTCATATTCAGTCAGATTTACTGTAACGTTGTCCCCAGAGAATGTTCACTTTTAGGGTCTTGCTGGGAACTTTAGGCATCTGACTTTTTTTCCATAAAGCATCCTGCCACATAAATTTGCTCCTGGTAGTTTGTCTGTTGCAAAAGAGGTGTTTTGCAATGAGGTATTTTCAAACAGACATGGGGCATGCTGCCCCCAAGTAGTTACAGGGGTTGTACAGTCTCATGGAGGAAATGGAAGTTACTGGCGGTAATCCCAGGGAGGGCTTTGAGAGATTCAGTATCTCTCTGCACATCTCTCTCCACCACACTGCCAAAAACCTCAGACGGTGCCACTGAAGGGCATGACTTAAAAGGTGCTTGTGCCCTAGAAACTCGTAAGGTAAAGGCAGCATCTTGCTGCTAGTACTTACAACTGAAAGTCTCCAGTGGAAAAGTGGTTCTAACAGACAGTGCTTGAGTGCTGGCAATGCTGAGCAGCTTTCTCTGGGTTATATGGAATATCTCCAACAGAGTTCAGTTCTGTTATCAGTAGTTCTGCAGGTACATGAAAGGTAGCGATGCACAAGGAGGAATGGGATTCACCTCATTGCCCATTAGCTATGTTACTCTGAAGAGCACTCAAGTAAAACCAGCAGAAGTTAATACACATTTAACTCTGGGAGTCTGTCGGTGTGTTCAAGTGAGAAGACGCACTGAACAAGCAATAACCTTATTTGCAACTTTATTTTTCATTGCGTAACCACACTGTCACTGGGTTTGCACAAGTGGTTCTGGAGATTTACGATCAGTGTGTTTGTGAAATGTTGCTTAAGACACCTCCTAAGCCAGAGGATCTGCCAGGTGTCTCTAGGGCAGTGTTGTGGCTGGCAGGGTGTTCAAAATCCGTGCTGATGTATGTGAAAATGAGTTGGTTTTCAGATCACAGAATGCATTTGCAAGCTATAAAAGACATCTCTTTGCTTTTCAACAAAGCAATCTCTTGTCTCTTGGTAATTATCAGACACACAGGTGGCAAACCACAGTGCCCTTGCTGTGGAGTTACAATGCACCGTTTCTTTTGCATTTTTTAGTATTTCCTAGTCCCTCAGTTGAAACTGGCCGCTTTGTGACAAAGCAGCTAGAGGGGCTCAAGTGTGTGTATTCAGGGGAAGATAACTGAAGAGTCTGTGAATCTCTTTGGATGGTCAAAATCACCTCAGATTATACAATCTATAATATACTGAAAGTTGGGGAAAGAGTTGCTGCAATTGCAGTTTCTTGCTTGGAACACCTGTCTCACAAGGAGAGGCTGACAGAGTTGGGATTGTTCAGCCTGGAGAAGGCTCAGGGGATTCAGATCCAGCCTCTTCTCACTTATGCCCAGTGCCAGAACAAGGGGCAAGGGATCCAAGCTGAAACATGGGAAATTTAAATGTGACAAAATCTGTTTTACTATGAGGGTGTCTGAACACTGGAACTGGTTTCCCAGAGTTTTTTTGGTGTCTCCCTCCTGGAGATGCTCAAAACCCAACTGGGCATGGCTCTGAGGAACTTGCTTTTGCTGTCCCTGATTTAAGCAGGGGGGTTATATTGAATGGTCTCCAGAGGTTCCTGCCAGCCCCAGTGATGCTGGACATGAATTACATGAAATGTTCTGTTAGGAGCCTGGTCCATGCCCCTCCAAGACCAGAGGGCTTTGGCTCAGGAACTGGAGAGCAAGAAATGTCTGGGATGAGACTGGGCTTCTGCCATCATTTGCAAGGTATGTGCTTTTGGATTTTCTTATAGCCTACACATTTTAAAGGTCCTAATTATCATCCCAAGCCAAACTGTCATAGCTACATTCACCTCTGTTCAGAGCATGAGAACACAACTTTGCAGGGTTTATAACCTGTCATGTATTTCCATCGATCCTAGCCCAGATGCGCATTCATGGTTGAGTTCTGGATTACTGCAATATTATATTGTAGTCATTTAGTTAGTGGTCTTCAGTGAGTGTTTCTATGTGCTTCTTCAGATCTATAGAGCATAAGTCTTATGCTTTCTGGTATCTATGGGATGCAGCCTGCCAACTTTCTTTGTAGGTATCTGTTCCTGGTCTAGTCTGCAGCACCTTGGGCTTGTAGTTACTGTGAAAATCTTGTTGAGTCTTGAGCTGAACGTGTCTCTGATAGGTAAGATCTGAGGGGATCTCTACTGCTGAGCTTAAGAAATAATTTCCCACTATGAACTCCTAAACCCTTATGATGTGATCGATTTTTTTAGCAGTTGTTACTGAGAACATCAAAAAGCTGTTTGACAACAGTTTTTAACACTGAGAAAAAGTTATTCCAGGTTTTAAATTTTACATATATGCAGCACAACCTTATTCTTAAAACCAGAAAAACCTTCTGGAATGGAATTTACTGCACAAGTTTGACCTTATGCAGAGATGTGATACACAAAGTTCCAACCCAAGCGTTACAAACTGACAAAGCTGCTGGGAAGAGGCTCTTTGATGGCTCCACGTAAGGTGACGTGTGAGTAGCAGGTAGTTTCATCTGCCAGGCCTTGCTGGCTGCTGCTGCTCTCTGTGACATAGCCTTGCTGTTGGGTGAACAAGCTCACCCCAAAGCTTTCAGTACCTTCACTTGCTCTGCCTGAGTGCAGCTCAGGATGATTTCACAGAATAGTAGAATCATTAGGGATTGGAAGGGACCTTGAAAGATCATCTAGTCCAATCCACCTGCCACAGCAGGATCACCTAGACCAAGTTACATTTGTCACAAGTGGGTTCTCAACGGTTTATTGTGGAAACTGCTGGTGCATTTCAGGAGTGCAGGTACGTCTGGTGCAAGATGCCGAGCTGTGAGCTCTGCGGCAAATTCTGTGTTTGTAAACACTTCGGGGCGAGGGCACCCCACATCACGCTCAGTCTCCAGCCTCAGCCCGCAGGGGAGGCACCTAGGGGTGGACGAATCCTTCCCCTGCACAGCCGAGCGGGGCCCGCGGTGTGTTCCCGTCCTGCTGTTCCGGGATTCGCAGGGACACCGGAGCGCAGTGACTGGCCCTGCGCAGTGCCCCGGGGTGAGGGGCTCAGTGCCCAGGTGCGACGTGTCCCCGCAACTACCCAACTCGCTGCAGTCCTCTCCGCGGCCTGCAGGGGGCGCCACCGTCCGCCGGGGTGGCGCGCGCGGCCGTGTGCGGCGGTGGCGGTGCGAGGCCGCACGTGGCCCGTCCCGGTGCGCGGAGGCGGTGTTGTGTAACGGGGAGGGAGGGGGCGGGCAGGACGACCCCGCCGCCGCTGCAGGCGCTCCCGGCTCCGGTGTTAACGGGTGCCGGGGGCAGCTCCGGCTGCAGCAGTTGTCTCCGTGTGGCGGTCGGTAGCGCCTCCCCGGCTCCGCGCCCCTGGCGCCGGTAGCGCTCCCGCATCGCGGTGCACGTGAGATGACGGTGCGTGCTCGCAGCTCGGCGCCTCCGCCCTGGTAAATCCCCGCCGGGGAGGGCCCGGTGTCCCCGTCACCCCGCCCCAGCGTTCCCCCGCTGCGGCGGCGGTGGCAGCTCAGTGTCCCCAAGGGACTTGTGTTACACTGCATTGGCCGTGGACCCGGAGTTCCTTGTGCACCGAGGTCCCCTGGGTGGGTACGGGGTCAGAGGTCGCTGCATCCCTGCCCTTGGGTTTGAGTGGCTGCCCTGAGCTCTGTGTGAGATCTCAGAACATTAGGGATTGGAAGGGACCTCAAGATCATCCGGTCCAATCCCCCCCACCACTTCCAACTCCTGATCAAAGCAAAACAGGTCCCTTAGGGAAGTGGAACAGTATCCAAAATGCTGGAGCATCTTGGCTGCGACACAATCCAGGCTGCCAGGGTCTCCAGGGAACGGGAGGCTACCTGAGGCTACCAGAAGATGATGAGTGAGTGACCTTCAACCCTCAGACACAGGCTTTTTGTGCACCTCTGTGACATTGGTGTCACCCTTGAGGAACGAGAGCAGCATCTCTCCGCGAGGCAGGGTTTAAAGATAGCAGGGTGAGCTGGCAGCGTGGCGAAACGTGGGCTGCGTTTACTTGTCCCGCTCTGGCTCTTGCAGATAAGGATGGCGCCTGCTGAGAAACTTGGTGCCTCCTCTGGACCAGGAGAGCTGTGAGCTTTGACCTGGCACCTGGCAGGAGCATGTGCGGGGCCAGGCGACAGCAGGACCGTTGTCAAATAGGTGGTGTCTTCCAGCAGCACAGGTGTTTGACCGTGCCTTGTGGGACTCCTGTGTCCCCACTGCCTCCACGAGCCTGAGTGTGTGCTGCGCTGCACCCAGGCTTTCTGGAGCAAATAATATGTGAAGGAGCAGCTGCTGCGGTGGGGCACAGGGACACTGGTGTCCGGGAACGTGAGCAGCAGCCTGTGTGCAGCACACGTGTCGCACGGCTGCTTGGTCTGACCTCTGCTCTGCGGTGACTCCTTGGCTGCACCATCTTCAGGGGGCTGTTGACAGTTTCCTTGGTAAAAAAAAAAAAGAAAGGCAGCGGGCCAGTAGAGCTGCTGCAGACGTGCCAAGGGGACGGCTACAGCTGGTCCAAGTAGGGAACATTCCTAGGTCAGAATTTCTAGCTGTGAGTGGTGGTATTTCCAGGTTCGTATAACGCTGCTGCCTAACGGGCAGAACAGCTTCTGTGAGGAGGCCGATGCAGAGGGCTACAGCCCTGACCTGCTGTGGCAGCTCAGTGGATTTCAGAACTGTACTGGCACCAGTGGCTTTTTCATGGTGGTTTTGAAGTTTTTAATTCTTACTGGCTTGTGGAGTTCCCTGCTGCAATGTCCTGAGTCATCTGTAAAGAGATTTTACGGGGCTAGAACAGTGAAGAGGCTGCGCGTGGGTTAAATGAGCAGTTGTGTGGCTTTTGCTCTCGGAATTTTTGTGTGAAGTGTCAAATGTTTGTGTGTTGACTTTGGAAATGCTGAGTCTTGGAGGCAGATGAGGCGAAAGCCAGATCTGCTTGAGGAGGACAGAAAGCTGGTTCATGTGAGGGATTCTCAGATCACAGAATCACAGAGCGTTAGGGATTGGAAGGGACCTCGAAAGATCATCTAGCTTGCAAGATGTGACAGGACAGAGACTGTTTGCAAATAGCCTGGCAGTCGCATAGTGCTGCTGGAAGCGCTGCAAAGGCGCTCAGGAGGCCAACCAGGCTGCAGTGCTATTTCTTTTTCCCTTGCCCCTTTTCCTTCTGCATCGTGAGCACCTCCCAGCCCTTCCTCAGTGTGCCTTTGGCATGTAGCCTGCATGAAGTGTCTCTCTGCCCTACTTCTGTCCCTAACCTAGCTTGTTTGCATTCTGGCTCCACAGTGCTGTGAGATTCTGCCTCTGCTGTGGTTCTAGATGAACTCTGCTCAGAGGTTGGCCAGGGAAATCCTCCCTGGGCTGCCCCATGCCCTCTCCCTACTGCCCTGTCCTGCCAGCACCATGGCTTGTGGCTCTGTCTTTTGGGTCTGCTGTGTCATCTTGACTTTGAACTGAGGAGGCTTCTAAGACAGGAGACGAGGATGGGGCAGATTGGGAGGTCAGGGCGTTGGAAATGAATGGAGAAAAGCAATCTGGAGGGAGGGAGAGGAGTGCGCCCAGGGACACGTGATGGCTGGGTCTTGTGGTGCTGGGTCATGGTGTGGCTCACATGGCAGCGGTGCATGTCTGCTTGTTATGTCACTACGTGCTGCCTTTTTTTCTTGCCTTAGGGGGTGTGATAGCTTACATCAGCTCTTCAAGCTCGGCATCTAGCCCAGCCTCATGTCACAGTGAGAGCTCAGACAGCGGTTTCCAGTCGTCCTCTTCGCCCGTACCATCTTCTCCGAACAGCTCCTCCTTGGAAAGCGGCTGCAATGGCCGGAGCGCCGAGGGCTCTGATGGAGCACCGAAAAGCGATCGTCTGGAGGAGACTATTAAAACAAACCAGTCGAGTGTTGCTGGTTTGACAAAAGGCCATAATGGAGTCACAAGTATGTTTGGTGCTGGTTCCTGGAACTACCTTTTTTCCCCTTAGATACTACAACCCCAAACAGTACCACCACACCCTCTTGAGTGGTTTGCTGTGAGAGCCTCTGGTCTTATCATCTTGTGTTATCTGTGTGGTAATACGAATGTATTGCCATCTAAATTGCTCATTGACGGAGATCCTATTGCTGCTCACGTCAAAGACCCCATAAATACACTCCAACTTTGCTTCAGATTTTCACTAGTAAAAACTGATCGTAACAAAAATCAAACACTGGGTTAAAAGATGCAACTAAGTGATGGTAATGGGAATCAGAAACTGCCTTCAGGAGCATTTATCTTGCAAATAATAGGTTCTCCTTTCATAGTCCTTCCCCTCTCCTTTCACGTTCTGTTTCTGTGACTTTCTTTGACAAATAGACATTGTATTTACAGAGCTGTAGCATCTAAACCTGCCCTGACGCAACTTGAGGCCATTTCCCCTCGTCCTATCATTAGTGATTTAAGAGAAGAGACCAGCAGCAGCCTCGCTACAACCTAAAAACCTAAGCCTCCAAACCATGAGGGTATTTAGAGAGCTAAGAAGGTGTTTTCAAACTGAAAAGTGCAGTCATGCTGTTTTGGGTGTGCACTCCAGTGAGTAGTCTTTGCATCTGTAGATGTGGCTGAGTTACCAGTTATAACTTAACTAGTACTGGTAACTTCTTGCCTAGGTGGCCAAGAAGGACATTGACATCCTGGCCTGGATTAGGTACTGTGTCCAGCAGGAGTAGGGAGGGGATTGTCCCCCTGCACTCAGCACTGGGGAGGTCGCACCTTGAGTACTAGGTTCAGTTTTGGGCACCTCAGTCCAAGGGAGACATTGAGGGGCTGGAGCGAGGGCAGAGGAGGGCAACGAAGCTGGGGAAAGGCCTGGAGAATCCGTCTGATGAGGAGAGATTGAGAGAGTTGGTGCTGTTTAGTTGGAGGAAGATGAGGCTGAAGGGAGACCTCATCGCTCTCTACAGCTATCTGAAAGGATACTACAGAGATGTTGATGCTGGTCTCTTCTCACAGGGAATTAGTAACAGAAGCAGAGGGAAGGGCTTCAAGCCTCAACAGGGGAGGGTTAGATCAGACATCAGGAAGAAATTCTTCCCAGAGAGAGGGGTCAGGGATTGGAATGGGCTGCCCAGGGTGGGGGTTGAGTCCCCATCCCTGGATGTGTTGAAAAGTCGCTTGGATGTGGTGTTAGGGGGGTCTGTTTTAGGGGTGACCTTGTAGAGTAGGGTTGATGGTTGGACTCGCTGATCCCGGGGGTCTTTCCCAACCCGAGTGATTCTGTAAATTACAACCAAATAGATAGAGTGAGTGAACGGCTTGTTTATAAAATACAATAAAGTATTCTTTAATGTTTCTGGTTTTTAGGAAAGGTGTTTATTCTTTGTTGGGGGAAGCTAACCCTTATAGGGGCTTTTTTGAGTGAGGCCAAACTCCTGTGGCCTAGTTAGCTAAATAATCCTTTTAAAAGAAGTCTGTAAATGGAAAGACACTTTTTTGTCTTCCAACGCAGCTCAGAGCTGCTGTGGGTAAAAGCCCAGTGAATACGAGCTTGCTCCCTATGCTGTGGAGTGCTTCATGTTTGTCTTTTTAAGCCCCGCTCCCTTGCACTGGTACCTTCAGAACTGTTGAGGGCTTTTGTACCTTCACAGAATCACTCTGGTTGGAAAAGCCCCCTGGGATCATCGAGTCCAACCATCCACCCTACCTTACAAGGTCACCCCTAAGCCATATCCCTCAACACCTCATCCAAACAATCTTTAAACACATCCAGGGATGGCGACTCGACCACTTCCCTCTTCTTGCCTGTTCCCATGGTAGAATTCCTCTAACCTGACCTAACATTTTCCTTTTAGTCCAGGTTTTAAAAAAAGCTGGAAACAATGTTCCTGCAACAGTTCACTGACTCCTCTGTTCTGATTCTAGAATTCAATGGCATGGTTCTCCTTTGCAAAGTCTGTGGAGACGTCGCTTCGGGATTTCATTACGGTGTTCATGCCTGTGAGGGCTGCAAGGTGAGCAAGGTGACCCTTCACCCTTCTGCTGCCGAAGCGCTTGTGTTCTCCCCGCAGGGAAAAGGGGTGATCCTTCAGGAAAAGTTGGATCCTTCTCTGATAAACCTGAGGCACTGCAGACAGGGTGTTAAGTTGTAGGAGAAGACAGACCACTTAACACTACGCAGCATTTTCCAAACTCTGCAGTAACTCTAGTTCTTGCTGCTTGTCCCATCCTGCCCGACTGAGAGTGTTGGACAAGGGAATGAGGTCTGGAAGCGGAGGTGGTAAGGACCATGTCACGCAAGACATGTGAATGTTAATTGCTTAAAGAGATAGTGGGTGTGATTTGTGACCCGGACTGGGACACAGAGCAAAACAGCTTTGGAAAAGGAATTCTTTACACAGAGAAAGCCAGAACCGCCTGCTTTCATGTTCATGCTGCAGTAGGTCTGTGTTTTCTGATGCTGTAACGCTACAGATATGTCCTGTGAAGGAGTGTGTCACCTTTGAGGGTTATGTGAAGGAGCCGCCTTTGTATGGTGCAACAGGGTGGTTTTGTTGCCAGATTAGAATCCTAGAATGGCCGGGGTTGGAAGGGCCCTTAAAGATCATCCAGTTCCAACCCCCTTGCACAGGCAGGGACACCTTCACTAGAGCAGGTTACTCAGGGCTCTAGCCAGCCTGGCCTTTCAACACTGCCAGCAATGGGGCAGCCACAGCTGCCTTGGGCAACCTGTTCCAGCATCTCCTCACCCTCACAGCAAAG
>JAOXOE010000506.1:24883553-24914333 GCA_028565055.1 Phoeniculus purpureus
AATGGGGCAGCCACAGCTGCCTTGAGCAACCTGTTCCAGCATCTCCTCACCCTCACAGCAAAGAATTGGTTCCTCATGTCCAACCTTAATCTCCCTTTGTCAAGTCTGGAACCCTTTCCCTTTGTCCTCTCGCTACTAGCCCTGTCAAAAGCCCTTCCCCAGCTTTCTTGTAATGCCCCTTCCTTCAGAGGGTGGGAAGCTACTTGAAGGTCACCTGGGAGCCTCCTCTTCTCCAGGCTGAACAAGAGAAGAGGAGGCTGAAGCCAGAAGAGCTGATTTTTGCCTTGGCAGTCGATGTTGTAGGAAATGCAGGACACGCTGTGTGAATTGTCAGTACAGCGACAGAGCTAATGCTGGAGATATTTTGCCCTGAGGTGCTGACTGTGCGGGGAACAACTTCGCATCTTCTGCAGATAGAAGTGATAGCTGGCTTGCATTATGCACAGACCATGCACGAAAGGGAAGTAAGTTATGAGGAGCAGCAAGTTCTTTGACACCAGTTGGAGCTAATGGCTCTGAAGCGGCTGATGCGATGCAGTGAGGGTTTTCAGTGCTTGTGGAGAGGTGAATGTTGTCAGGAGGGTTTGACACACTCTGAAATAACAGTCGGTGGGGATTTTGTTTGTTTGTTTGGTTACAGGGTTTTTTCAGAAGAAGCATCCAGCAAAACATCCAGTATAAGAAGTGCTTGAAGAATAACAACTGCTCTATAATGAGGATGAATAGGAACAGATGCCAGCAGTGTCGTTTCAAAAAATGCCTGTCTGTTGGGATGTCAAGAGATGGTACGTTCCTCTGCGGAGCAGAGCCAGTCTGCTGCTGCCTACCTCAAAACGAGTAGCTGAGGTCTTAACAGCAGAAAGCATATCCATAGAGTCACAGAACATTAGGGATTGGAAGGGTCCTCGAAAGATCAATCCCCCTGCCACAGCAGGATCTCCTAGATCCAGTCACATGGGAACGTGTCCAGGCAGGTTTGAGATATCTCCGGAAAAGGAGACTCCAAAACCCCCCAGGGCAGCCCCTTCCAGGGCTGTGTCACCCTCACTGGGAAGACGTTCCATCCAGCTGTTTTCTCAAGGGCAGGTTTACTGAAAAAGAGTGTTCAGATAGCTCTCTGCTGCTTTGCTCTGTGACTCTCCTGAGCTGGTAGTGCAGTGCTGGGTGCAGATTTGTCCTCGTTCTCTGGAGGCTGGTGCACTGCAGTGGGCTATGTGGGGGTCAGTTGGAACAAAGAGTCTCCTTTTTGATTCATAATCACAGAATTGCTCTGGTTGGAGAAGACCCTTGGGGTCACTGAGTCCCACCAGCAACCCTACCTTACAAGTTCACCCCTAATAAGTTCATATGGATAGCTTTATCCTCCTGAATCCTAAAAAGACTTTGTTTATTCCTTTTTTTATTTGGAAGAGGGTGGTGCTGAGGTTTTGGGTTTCTGTTTTGTTGCTGTTTCCTCAATGGAAGGGAATTCTGCCGTAAGAGTAATCCTAGATCTTAAAGAACTACGTTTGGGTGCATGGGCTGAGCATATATTTGCTTTCTGATCGGGTTCTTTTGGGATGACCTTTTGTTTTCTTGAAAGGGGAAAAGCAAAGAGGAAAGGGTGATGTTGAGCTGTGTCTCACTTTGCTGGCTACTCCCTGTGACTTAAAATGCAGTGTTGACAGTGTCGTTCATTAGTCTGCTGCAGCTTACTGTCGTAAACCAGGACTCTTCCTTCTGTTTCACTTTTTAATTTTCTCTGTCTGTGTATTTCACAAGAACTAGGAATCTCGGGCTGTTAATAATTTAGTGGGTGGAGTGATAAAACTAATTTCAAATAATTGCTCGGAGTTCTTGACATGCAGAGGAGTTATTTCATCCCCTAGGCACTTGTTTGCGCACAAGGTTGCACCTGCTTTAATGAAAGAGATGTAGTTACGTTAATGATGGTTCTGCTGCATGAACATCACTGCATGGGTTGAAGCTGGTTATAAGCCCTTGTGAGACAGTCAGCTGTAGATTCCCTAGGCTGGGGTCAGAAGGGTTGCAGTCACAATGATGCCTGTCCCTTTGCCAGCAGAAAATGCCAAAGAGAAGTTACCACAGAATCAGAGAACATTGGGGATTGGAAGTGACCTCAAAAGATCATCCAGTCCAGTCCCCCCTGCCACAGCAGGATCCCCTACATCCAGTCACATGGGAACATGGCCAGGCGGGTCGTAAACATCTCCAGAGGAGACTCCACAACCCCCCTGGGCAGCTCGTTCCGGTGCTCTGTCACCCTCACTGTGAAGAAGCTCCTTCTCATATTGATGTGGAACCTCCTCTGTTCCAGCTCACACCCAGTGCCCCTTGTCCTATCATTGGGTGCCCTTGAGCAGAGCCTGGCTCCATTCTTCTGACACCCACCTTTTCTATATTGATCAACGTTCATGGGGTCACCCCTCAGTCTCCTCTTTCCCCACCTCAAGAGCCCCAGCTCCCTCAGCCTTTCCTGATCAGGGAGATGCTCCACTCCATCATCTCTGTGGCTCTGCTCTGGGCTCTCTCCAGCAGCTCTGTATTCTGCTGGAAATGAGGGGCCCAGAGCTGGACACAAGATTCCAGATGGGATCCCACCAGGGCAGAGTAGAGGAGGAGGAGAACCTCTCTCCATCTACTAACCACCCCTCTTCTGATCCACCCCAGGATGCCTTTGGCCTTCTTGGCCACAAAAGCCAATTGCTGGCTCCTGGCCATCAGGAAATTTTGCCCAGTTAATCTTCATTCAGCACTGATTCTTCACAGAATCACAGAACATTAGGGACTGGAAGGGACCTCAAAACATCATCTAGTCCAACCCCCCCATAATAGTTCCATCAAGTTTCCACAAGGAGTTGTCTTGTAGGACAGGTTGGAGGGTGTTTTTTTTCCTGTGTGAGCTTTCTGTTTGTTTTGCTTCCTGGTTGTCTGCTGCCAACGTTTTCAGGACTGACTTTTTTTGCCATTTTCTGTTTCGTCCCCCCCGGTAGCCGTTCGATTTGGCCGCATTCCCAAGCGCGAGAAGCAGAGGATGCTGATTGAAATGCAGAGTGCCATGAAGACCATGATGAACAGCCAGTTCAGCGGTCACCTACCCAATGAAGCGTTAACAGACCATCAAGATCAAGCTCCTCAAGAAGACCTCTCCTCCAAGCCCAAGCAAGAGCGTGAAACCATCAAAAGCCCTTCTCCTCCTCCTCCTCCTCCTCCTCCTCCTCCTAGCACTGACATGGCCAAGGAGGAAGTGATCGGGATGGTCACTAGGGCCCACAAAGACACTTTCATGTACAACCAAGAACAGTCTCAAACCCCAGCGGAGATGATGCAGTCCCAGAGTGGGGAGCGAGCGACAAAGAACCCCGAGCAGTACATTCTGAGCAGTGAGCACTGCATCGGTGGGCTTGGTGGCTCTCAGTACCCTGAGAGTGAGCAGCACCTTGGTGGACAGTACAAAGGGAGAAGCGCGATGCATTACCCGAGCGGGCAGGCCATGTGTTTCACCAGCAATCACTGTATGAACTTCCCTGGTGGCTATACTCAGCGACTGTGCGATAGGATCCCAGAAGATGGCTTTTCTCCAAGCAAGAGCACTGCTTACCCCTGCAGCACTGGAGGGAGAATGCATCTGGTATATTGAGATCAGTTACTTGCTTTGATTGAGTGAAAGGCTTCACGGTGGGTGTGATCTAGCTGAGCCTCTGCATGCAGCTTCAGCTGCTGAGACTTAACAAAGTGTGTGAAGTTTGATAGATCAAGTGGGTGATGAAGGAGAGGAATAGCTGGAGTTGTGTGGTGGAGTTGAAATCACACGAGTGATGGGTTTCTTGCCTTGGTTTTCTGCAAGCTGGTGGGTTTTTGACACCAGAGAGCACTGGGTGAAGAGAACTGAGGTGTTTTTTAACCACCTTGACTTAATCAAAATAGATATTAAGAGTTTATAAAGTCCTTTTTAGGCGGTCCTGCTCTGGCAGGGGTATTGGACTGGGATGATCTTTCAAGGTCCCTTCCAATCTCTAATGACTGGATCTAGGGGATCCTGCTGTGGCAGGCAGGAGGATTGGACTGGATAATCTTTTGAGGTCCCTTCCAATCCCTAATGATGGGATCTAGGGGATTCTGCTGTGGCAGGCAGGAGGATTGGACTGGATAATCTTTTGAGGTCCCTTCCAATCCCTAATGTTCTGTGATTCTTTCTTCACCCAATTATCTTGAAGACGTCACGTGGAAGTGATCTGCCCAGTCTAGATACGCTGTGTTTTCCTTAAAGGTGCTCAGAGCAAATTCCAGGGGTGAAACCTGTGGTCTAGGATGTTAAGCCAGCGCACACGCCTTGCTAGTGTTCCAGATGTGGGTTTAGGTTTTTGAGGGATATATGTGTGTGTGTGTGTTGGTTGGATGCGGCTAGGCTGCTTCTGTTGCAGCTCACTGGGACACGCAGGCTGCGAATCCTACTCCTCTAGAGCCCTTCAGATCTGAGCAGAGGCAGGAAGGAGATGCAAGGCTGAACCTCTTGAGAGTTCAGAGTCTTTTCTGTAATACTTTGACAAATGAGGCTCTGAAGACACTTCTCAGTACCTGAGATGACTTTGCTCGAGCTGTTTTCTCACTGAATTCTTAACAAGGATGCTCCCTATTCCCTAGCATATGGGTTTTGGTGGGGTTTTTTTTCCCCTCTCCTTCCTTAACAGGTCCCTCCCTTTGCTGTGCACCTGCTGTTTCTCTGCCATTCAAGCAACCGGTTCTGTAAGCCACTTAAAATAGACTGTCCCCTCTTTATCACTGGAACTGCCTGGGAAGAGAGAACATAACATTCTCATCCTGCACTCTTGTTGTGAAGTGCGAGCCCCTGACCTTTGTGAACTACTACAGCTTGCAGCTTTTTCTTCCTCCTAGTGTGTGAAGGACCTTCACAGGTTCTTGAAGGCCCCTGAAAGTCTCCACATGGTGAAGGCTGTTTGGTTTAACTCTGGATTTGTTACTACTTTTATTTTTAAAACTTTTTGTTTGTTTTCTTCTTGGGCTGCAGTGTCTGTGCACCCTGCCATCCCAAGCAGGTTCTGACCGTAATTGCAGACTCTAGGTGCTGCACCGTGGCAAATAATAATCATTCCCAACTTTTCTTCCTTGCAGGGGAAAGTACTTGGAGTCACTGCAACGGCATTCTTGGCACTCCTGAGAAGCAGAGGTTAAACCTGTCAGTACAGCAGGCAGGGAGGGGTGTTGCCTGCAGAAGCCCAACCAGTTAGTTTGACCTGTGTCTAACAGCTGCAGGGATGTTTAGCCCAGCCAGTGATGAGGAAACAAACCCCAGTCCAATGAAGCACTGTAGGCTGTCGGCGGTGTCCCTGACATCAATAAGGCTTTTGCCAGAGGACTCCGTGAGAGTGGGAGCCAACCTAAATGGGTCAGTAGCAGTAAGGGAGTGTAGTTAGGCTCTGAACCAGTACAGAGACTCTTTGTCTTTGTTGGGGGTTGGGTTTTTCCTTCACTCTACGCCCCCACAGCTGGAAAAACAGAACAGGTCAGTCCTGAAGAGGTGCCTCTCAAGGCAGCTAGTGACTGCACGAGCTGACAGCTGCTTCCACAGGAGGCCTGCCAGAGTTCAACAAGTATCTGAATGACACTTGCTCAGTTCTAGGTAGTGCTGCAAGGAGCAGGGACTTGGATTTGATTCTTACTGGTTCCTTCCAACTTGACATAAAACCCTTCAGACTTTTATGAAGTCTGTGCAGAGGTTTTGAGGGAGAGCTCAGACAGTACACAGTGAGGGAGGTGGAGGATGTGGCAGCTTCCCCTTGGAATCAGGTGCTTGGCAGTTAGGATAAATAGTCTTTGGGATGGGAAGTTGAGGTGCTTTGTTTGTCCGGTGTGAAGAGACACAGCTCCCTTTCCTCATCAGGGAGATGATCCACTCCCTTCATCTTTGTGGCTCTATGCTGGACTCTCTCCAGCAGCTCTGTGTAATCTTAGTAATCATAGACTCATGGCTGGAAAGGATCTCCAGGATCATCTAGTCCAGCCTGCATCCCTACAGCTCCCTAACCCCTCGACCATGGCCTCAGGTGCTCTAGCTACTTGTTTTTTAAACTCCTCCAGGGATGGGGACTCCACCACCTCTCTGGGCAGCCTGTTCCAGTGAGTCTAAAGATCTTCCATGCAAAGAATTGCTGGGCAGTGACGAGATCGAAGATGCCCTGCTAAAGCAGCACAGCTCTGAGGAACTGCTCGTCTCTTTCACTGTTTTCTATTTGCCTTGCTGACTTTCTGTGGGATTCTATGCACTCTTTAGTGTCCTGGTGAGGACTGCTTACAGGAATGTTTGTCCTTGATGATGGCAGGCAAAGTGAATATTAAAATGCTTGAACTTCCTTACAAAAATTGGAAGTTTTCAAAAGCAGGACTGAAAGTATCTCTGAGTGTCTCATTAGGTTTTACAGAGGGGAATGTACCGGCAGTCAGCCTCAGCTGATAAATCTGAATTACATCTGAATTCAGCCTTCTCCTACAGAAAAACTGCTGTGTGTTTCACAGAACCACCGAACATTAGGGATTGGAAGGGACCTCGAAAGCTCATCCAGCGCAATCCCCCTGCCACAGCAGGATCCCCTAGATACAGTTGCACAGGAACATGGCCAGGCAGGTTTTACACATCTCTGGAGAAGGGAGGCTCCACAACCCCTCTGGGCAGCTCAGTTAGTCATCTTGGACTGAGCAGAACTGGATTACCGGTTCCCTGATGCTCCTTCTGCGATGTGGGTGAGCACAAACTTGTGGGAGAGGAGAACTGTTCTGCTGGTGTGGGTATATGTGACTCAGGAAACCAAGGCTCGTTCCATGGCTCTGGTGTTGACACCTCTGTCAGCCTGACTCAGTCACTCTGGTCTCCTGCAGAACAAGGAAGTTTGATGTGTGAATGAGTGTAGTAGGGGCTGTCAAGTTACGGCTGCTTGATTGTGAAATCCTGATGAATCATGAGATTACAGGGATAGGACAAGGGACAGAAGCATGAGTGACATCAGGGAAGAGCAGCATAACCCGGCTTCTTGCAGGTATTGAGCTGTAAACATTTCCAAGGCCAGCAAATGTAGAAGCAGGCTGCTGATGGACTGCTGTAGGGTTTTATTTATTGATGGTTTGTTTTAAAGGGACGGGGAGAAACACGCAGTTGCTTTGGGAGCTGGCTGAGGAATACTGATTCTTTCGTGGAGAGTAAACCTGCTGCTTTCAAGTGATTGTCTGTCTTTGGAATTGTGTCCTTAAGAGTTGTTTTCTGCCTGTGTTCTGTAAACATCAGGTCTGCCCCATGAGTAAGACTCCCTATGTGGATCCCAACAAGTCTGGCCACGAAGTCTGGGAAGAGTTTTCTCTGAGCTTTACCCCAGCGGTGAAGGAAGTGGTGGAGTTTGCCAAGCGCATCCCAGGTTTCAGAGATCTCTCCCAACATGACCAGGTTAATCTGCTGAAGGCTGGGACCTTTGAGGTGAGACCAGTGTGTGTGTGGTGTGGACCTGACAAGCTGTGCATCAGCGTTAACCCCTTAAGAACAACAGCCAGTAGAACTGGTTTATGTTGGGCCAAACCAGCTTGTTCACGGATGCTAGCTCTGGGCTTTATTTAAGCTGATGGTGTCCAGTGTTTCTGTTTGGCCAAGTCTCTGTCGGCTACTCCTCTTCCACGTAGTTCAGAAGTACTCAGGCCTTTAACCCTTCCCTGGACATTGATAAATGGCTAACAAGGAGCCTACTTTGCATAGCAGCAGTTGCTTTGATAGCTCCCTTTGCTTAGCCTGGAGGGGAGCAGACTGCGCCTGGAAGGGTGGATAATTTAGAAAGCAATCTGCAGACTTAGCAGTGTTGTAAAGGAATGTGTTTATCTCTCTGTGTGTGTTTATCACTCTGTGTGTCCTTCCTGTGCTCCCTGTCAAAGCCAGAGCACCCATCCTAACCAGTCAGGCACCTTTGGTGGCAGCTGGAGGTTGTTGAAGCCTCCAGCTCCACAACAATAACAGTGATAACTGACAGTACAGCTGCAGGATCCTGTGCACGAGCTGCAGCACGACTTACTCTAGACTAATTCCACCGGGTCCCTGTGTTTAATTTCACCCCCTCGCAAGCCTGACGTGTATGCGAGTTAGTGGTGGTAGATTTGAGTTGGTACCAGAGAGCTCAGTGCTGCTTTATAACCAGTGATCTTCACCAGGGGCTCCTCACTTAAGGTTTTAGTTGCTCTTCCAGACTCTGTGTCTAACAGAGGCCATGCACACATTGTGTGAAGTTTAAACACAGAGGGCCAGAGATGCTCAAACCTAAGAATTCAGTATGACTGCGCTTTTCTGGGGAGATCAGGGTTGTTCTTGTTTACTTGCTTTATCCTTTCAAAGAGGGGTGCTGGCGTTAATGTTTACCTGAACTAAAGATACTCCTCGTGCCATGTGTTGGATCTTTTGTGGGCATTTTTACAGCCTGAAGTAGGGAAGAAGCACTGCCTCTGAGCCTGTTTTGGCTCTCTTGGGCACCAGCGTGTGGCTGTCCTGGCACTGTGCTTGCGAGCAGCTCATGTTCAAGGAGTGCTTGTTTGTGGGTGAGAAGATGCATGGTGGTAGTGTTGGTGCAGAAGCAGCGTAGCTGTCTAGTTGGAGTCGTTGAAGGACATAGAATCTCAGAATCACTCAGGTTGGAAAAGACCGCTGCGATCATTGAGACCAACTATCAACCCTGCTCTACAAGTTCACCCCTAAACCAGATCCCCCAACACCACATCTCATGGAAAAGAATCATTAGGGATTGGAAGGGACCCCGAAAGATCATCTAGTCCAATCCCCCTGCCACAGCAGGATCACTTCACTGGGGAAGTTACAGAATCAGGTCACGAGAATTCTCTTTGTGAACTGATGCAGGGAATAACTGTCGGACTGAAAAGAAGCTGAGGCAAAGTAGCCACGGTGAGGACAGTTCTTGGTCACGCCACCCTTCATTTCTTATTTTCTGTGTCACACGGGCACAGCATCACTCTTGCTATGGAACGGAGCCTTGCTGGGTGCCAGACCCATGCCTGTGCCCCACAGCCACCCCCGCAGATGTTTTAACTGTTGCTGTCACTCCTCCACATGAGAAATACCGGCGACAGTCCTTGTCACCTCTGGATGCTAACTTACAGGCTGCCCCGTTCCTGGCATTATGAGAGCACAAGGGGATCCCAGCCGCCAGCGCATCACTCACCTTCAGGTCCGCATTTGTTTCCCTTGTTACTAGAACGAGGCAGATGCTCCAGCGGGGCAGAAGGTCACACACCCAGTGCCAAAGGAACCACGGCAATTTGCACAAATTGAGGACTTCAGCCAATACGTTTTATAAGCTGAACATCCCAAAACAGAGGCTTTGGTGCCAGGAAGATCATTAGAGTGAGCAGCTTTTTGTTCCCTCCCCAGCAGACATTTCTGCTAGGGTAGGTCATTAGTTATTCCTGAGGTTGTTAGGTTATCACATTGAATCTTAATCCAGCTAATTCATCCCAGCACAGTCCCATTTGTTTCTAGGGCTTGCCTTTTAAAATAACATTAAATCATGTCAAAGGTGCTCTCTGCACCTGCCAAGAAAGCTGCTTGCATACTTTGCCAGGTGAGTTCTATTTAGTATGTTCCTGGGGAAGGCAGCTCATTGCAAATCCTATTACCCCTTCTCCTATTTCTTCTTCCCAGCCCCACTTCCTCATATCCACCGGGGGATTTTAAGTTTAACGTGCCTGGCTCAGCCTGGGCTCACATCAGTCAGTGCTGTCCCAAAGAGATGACAGTGGGTTTCCACTGCCTCGAGCTAGCCTGGGTGTCCCACTTTCTCCTGCTGAGATAAGAAGTTATCAGAGGGAAGAAAGAATAATTTGGGGGGGGTGTTTGCCCTTGACAGTGCAATGCAAAAAGAAAGAAATCCCAACAAAACCTGCCTTTTTTGTGCATAAAACCCTTTGGTTAGAATTTCTTAGCAGGATACTAAAAATAGAGAAACTCCACTGAGAGCAGTGCACGGCTTTAAACCAAACATATAAATTAGTAAAGAAACGGCGTTCTCAGTCCTAGGTAGCTTGTAGTGAACTAGACCGAGGCTTTTACAGAACAAAGGAACCTGAAAAAACCCTAATCTCACTTTGAAGGGAAAAAGCCTCTGATCATTCCACCTGCCACTTTTCTCTGTGCCAAGAAAAACTCGAGTATACACCAAAAATTCTGCAGGAGAGTTGAGCGTTGCGTTAAATTTACGTACCACTGGAGACTAGGGTCGAGTGTGCTGACTGAACTTATTATAGCCACTTGGATGGGGAAAGTCCATACTGCAAACCACCTCACTTGGGCTGGTCTCACAAGAACTATTTACCCAAGAAAGACAAAACCCTGAGCGCTGATTGATTCCTTTAGCACCCAAGAAGCAAGAAATGCACACGGCCAGAGCCTGGTAGGTTTTTCTAGCTGCAAAATAGAATCGAAGGAAGGACGATGTTTTGTTAGCCCAGGTAAAGGCTCTTGCACTGAAGAGAAGGAGGACTCACAAAGCACTCGCTTGCCCCTGATGACGTGTTTGCAATTGGTTTGAGATGTGAAGGCACACAGGGGACCAGGACATCCTGGAGTTGTGCCAAGGTTGCCTTCGTCATCATGGAATTAATGATGACTAAGGAACTACCTGGCTTGTGTATGTCTGCGTCCGTATCACTAGACCAGATTTCCACGCTCTAGGGCCATACTGTGCCTGTTACCTTATGGCAAATGCTCGCTTGTGGTCTCCATCCTTACAGATGTGCTCACATGGAGGATCTTGGGTGAGTGAGCAAAGGGCACAGACTGGAGATGGGTGAGTTCCTGCAGCTGCATCCATTGCTAGTGGTTACAGGTCAAAAGTCACCTCCAACCCACATTTCATTAGCTGAAGAGAGTAGACCGCTGACCTCACATGGCCAGGCCTTGTCCCCACACTTGGTCCAGTGAGACCCACACGTCTGGTCTGGTTTGACCTGTGTGTGGGGAGCGTCTGCCGTTGGGAGGGCCTGGAAAGTGTGGAAAAGAGGGAGGGTGAAGGAGCTAAAGCTAGAGCAGTCCCCCGTGGAGGCTAAGCACCAAAGATTGGCAAACCTGCCTTAATTAAAAAACCAGGACTTCAAAACCTTGCCGGAGTGTCTAAGGGTGGCCTTTGCTGTAGCATGGTCTGTAGCAACTTGTTCAGTGCCTGTGTCCACGCAGGTGTCTCTGCTGAAACAGCCAGGGAGGTTTCCAGTTAGCAACAGCTGAGAAAAGTTATTTTGGGTCCTAATTATGGAGTCACACCTCCCTGGGAAGCTGCATGAGACCACCTGCTTGCACGGCGTAAGCTACCAAAAAGCCGTTAGACTTCCAGTACGCATTCTCCATCACTACCAAGCCATGCTAGATCTGAACCACCCACCAAAAGGTGAAAGGCCAGTGTCAGCTGATTTCTCTAATCATTCCTGTGACATGAGGAAGAAGCTCCGCTAACCTTTAGGAGCATGCTGGCTGACCGCTGGCGTTCATCTGGCTGATCCTATGGGCTATGCTCAAGACAGGGGGGTCTCCCAGGAGAGCAAATAAAATCCAAGAGGTACATTTTTCTTCCCAGCCCTTGGTTGCTGTAACCCTGAACCCTCCATTAAAAACGTGATAAGCCATGCAATATATTTTCCTGTATTATACAGCCTTTAAATCTTTAATGTTAACGACAGAAACGTTACCATTAGCAGGAGCGTAATTTGCTCCACACTTTAGACTTTCTTTGGTAGCCAAGTTTTCCCGTCTTCTTTCAGGCAACTATTGCGGCTCGAATTCCTGTTTATATTAGCATAAAGAGAGTTAGAAAAAACAAACTAAGCTGTAATATAACTAAAATAGAAGAATTTATGGTGGTGAAACGTCAAACACCTTTTTCCTAGCCGTGACCGCCTGTTGACTTCACTGTTACTAGGTGTGTGCCTTGCAGCTGAAGACAGCTTCGTAAATACCACTGACGAAGAGGAGTCAATCTACCTGAATTCTCAAGCCATGCTGACTTGACTTGTGCACAAATCTTAGAGGACAAGTTACTGGCTGATCAAGTGGAAAGTACATGCGTTTACGAAGCATGTAAAAGCCGTGTTGGAGAGCGGGGCTTTGTCCAACCGTCAGTAGTAAGACTGGAAAGAAGAAATTCCTGACGTCTAATCCCAGCTACAAGTTCCTCTGTGTCCACTGCAGAAGTCTTTGCAGCTTTCCTTGCAGCTTTGAACTCTGTAGCTGTTAAATGCAGGCAAGAGCACTGGTGCCTGTATGTCACATCAGGCATCGCCCATGTTGTGTCTCCGTAAAAGGCCAGCACTGCATTTCCAATACAGTTACAGCTGACAACTGAAAAGTGCTCTGGGATTGATCACAAGTCTTCTCAAGGTAGGAAAGCAGTCATGAAGAAATATGTCAAATTTGAGATGGGCACCAGGGTGTGGGAGCACGAGGAACATCTCTCTTTTTACGTGCAAGATGCCCAGCACCACTAGACCTTCCTGACGATGATTCCATGGACCCTGGTGGTGACCTGGGACGCAAAAGTCATCATCAGCACTGCTTCAGGCAAGGACAAGTAATAAACTGCTTCTGCATTTACTCTGCTTCCCTTTTCTTCTCTGGACACTGGACCTGTGGCCCAAGACACCTCCTGATCATGCTGACCTGCAGGAGAAGAGCAAGCACAGCTCCTCCCGCTTTGAAGCTTAATTTAATCCTGTTGGCGTGGACTGCGTATCTTATTCTTGAAAACTCATTACATGTTCTCACTGAAACCTTTCTCTGGGCACCTTAGGCGCAACACTCCTCCATACCAGGGCTGTGAAGTGAGCTTGAGCCATCGTGCACTGGGGAGAAGCAGGGCTGTGCTGGGACCCAAACCCCTCATTCTTCTCATCACGAAGCCAGTGCATCTAAGCCCATGAAAGCAAGGGAAGAGCTCTGGCTGGAGGGCACTGTTCGAGCTGCTCCACACTGTTTTGCAGACTCGGGGGTTTGACGGATACTGCAGCCAACTGATGGGAGCAAGAATCACCCAGGACAATCCTTCTCCTTACCCTGCGCAAAGAAAAGCGCGTCTTGTACAAGCTGGAAAAATCCAAGTCTACTGGAGGATGTCCAGCTCTTTCACAATACTTCAGAAATGTTTCCCCATAACAACATTCTACTGACCCGGATGACAACATGCACGTTTCGCATGTTTTTGTGTCTGAGGCACGAGTTCTGCTCTTGATGTCTCTACTCACAGGCACGCGCACGTGTTCAGGAGCAGCAGCAGCCTCTCGCTCACTTCCCCTTTCCCCAGCGGGGATGGGGAGGAGAAAATACAACAAAAGTATAGAGAAAAAAGATAGGGAGGGATCATTCACCAGCTGTGGTCACAGGCAAAGGACACACTCAGCTGGGAGAAACAACATGAATTCGATTTAAACACTACCACCACGAGCAATTTGCTAATGAAATCAGAGTAAGATAGTGAGAAGAACACCTTCCCCCTCTCCCTTCTTCCTGGGCTCAGTTCTACTCCCAGTTTCTCTACCTCTTCCTCCCTACTCCTGTGGGGGCAGGGAATGTGAGTTAAATTCAGTCCATCCCATGTTGTTTCTGTCGCTCCTTACTCCTTAGAGGTAGGACTCCTCACACTCTTCCGTTGTTCCGGTGTGGCGCCCTTCTCATGGGAGTCTTTAAGGAACTTCTCCAACGTCAGTTCTCTCCACAGGGCTGCAGATCCTCAGGAACTGCTCCAGCGTGGGTCTGGAGGCGCACTCCTGCCAGCCATCGACTTCTCCAGCACGGGATCCTTTTGGAGTCATGGCCGCCTTTGGGTGCAGTCATTTGCCCTGGCATGGGGTCCTCCACGGACTGGAAGTGGGCATCTGCTCCACTGTTAATCTCCATGGGCTGCAGGGGGAGAGCCCACATTCTCACCAAGGACTGCAGGAGAGTCTGTGCTCTGGTGCACCTGCCCTTTTCCTTCCTTCCTTCCTGCCACATTGCTATTGCTTTCACATCCTCTTCTTGAATAAACTTGAAGTTGCCTAGCAGGTTCCCCCCTTCTCTTGCTATTGCAGAGGCACTTCCACAGCCGCTGACTGGCTCAGCCTTGGACAGAGCTGAGCTTGAGCCAGGGCAGCTTCTCTAAACTTCTTACAGGAGTTATGTCTGTAGCATCTTCCTCCTCTTCCAAAACCCATCCAGCCATAAACCCAACGCCACGTGTGTGCTTAGCCGTAGAGCTGGACCCGTTGTATGTCTACATGACCTTAGAGGGACTACAAAACCAGCTAGACGTGGATTAGTCTTCTGAGAAGTTGCTTGCACGTGTGCACGGGCACTCTGCCTAACATTGCTCGTCAGTACTGGGGCAACACCGGAGCATCTGCTGAGTCAGCTTGTTCGTTTTCTGTCAAGTTATTGAACTTAGGGTTAGACAGACTTACGGTACGTTTCTGCTGTTCCTCAGGCTTTGATCCTAGGAACACGGTGTTTCAAATACAAACCAGCTTTTCAGAGCACCAGGTTGTGCTGACAAGGTTGGCCATGAATTTTGAGGTTTGTTGCTCTGCCCTGGCCTTCCCGTAAGGGCACGTGAGCTGCAAAGGCAGCAGGGAAGAGGCATTTGTATCTGCAGGGGGTTTTCTGGGTTTTGGCTTTTTTGAAGGCAGGAGCCATTACCGCTCTACTGAATTTGATGGTGGCAGCGGGCGCAGTTGCCATCAGCGTAATCTCTGCCCCGGTGCCTGGACAATGGTACGTGTTTAGCCGAATACCGCCGCCTTTGCCTGGATTTAAGGAGGAATATTCCTCGCAATGCAGTAGCACGAACAGTTAGGCAACGATCCCTATCTAGCAGAGCAGGTATTAAATCAACGCTTGGCTAATTAGACGAGAAAGTTTTGCCCTCCCAGTAGCTGCAGGGTTC
Organism: Phoeniculus purpureus; assembly: GCA_028565055.1. Classification (NCBI taxonomy): domain Eukaryota; kingdom Metazoa; phylum Chordata; class Aves; order Bucerotiformes; family Phoeniculidae; genus Phoeniculus; species Phoeniculus purpureus. Next base: position 24,898,514 of record JAOXOE010000506.1, read on the forward strand.
CTGCCTGGGAACGAAGGGAGACACACAGACCCTTCCTTCTCGTTGTCAGTTTCATGACAATCTATTCGGTTACCTGTAGTTCTTACCTGGGGGGTTGTGTGAATTCCCTGGCAGTCAGTACGCACGTGAGCGTGCTCAGTAGGCAACTGATGTTCACCGTAAGCAGCGATGGTTTTGTCCCAGCGTCTCCATCTGAAGCCAGAACTTTACCTCACCCTTTACTATAAGGTTACAAAACAATTACCCAGTTTTCTAGTCTTGGGCAGCCAAACATAAATAACCTCCCATTTTTGTTTCTCGGCCTCTCAACAGTTTTATTTCTGCTGCTGGTGTCTTCTTCTGTGTCCCGAGGGAGTAAGGCAGGAGAAAGAAAATGATTTAATCCAAGACAACTCAGACAACACTTTTGCTGTGCGGACATCCACAGCACAGCACGGAAGTATGGAACGAGGGTCCGTGCTTGCAGTAAGTGTTTTTTCATTTGAGGGAAGGATCGACGTCTGCCACGTTACTGCCTGAATTTACAGCGTTGTGAAGACAAGATTTTTATGACACATTTAATCCTCACGCCTTCACTTCCTCCTTTCAATGAAATCAAGTCGTCAGTACCACCGTGACACTCCGCTGCTGTCAAATGGAACCTAAATGGCGCACGAAAGCAGACGGTTCTTCAAGCTGTGTGTGAACTGGCTTCAAGTGAGTGACTGAGCCTTAACTGAGTAACAGGTGCTAAGAGGCACCGATCGGGTGGTTTATGTTGCTCCAAGGTCGCTTCCTCGCGTGTGTAACTGCGGGTGGCACAAGCAGTTGTAGCTATAGGTGGCGAAAGGTTGTAGTCTGCAAGGGAATTTCAGAGGCAAATCGGGCAAAAGTCTTCCATGACACTAACGAGTTTGTCGCTTCCTGTCACAGCAGAGATGTGTATTCTAGGATGAGAACCCGCATCAAATAAAGATGGAAATGTTACAAGCCCGTGGACTACTTCGTTTTCTTTTACTCTGTGCCATCTGGGAAGTGCTTTTTCTTTTCTGAAGGAATAAATAGATGCAGACTGTGCTACTTAACAGCATTAGGAGCACCGGTCCACTCTGCTGGGCAGACCTAGATCAGACAGCAGCAATCACAAAGAACTTGAATGCACCTGGTATTCCATCATGTCTGGAAACAAACTGCATGTGGCAGAAGGACTACAGAGAAGATGAATCTATGTTGTGTGTTTTTGTTTCTGGTGCTCTTTCACAGTTGCTGGATTAACTCACCCCTCATCCCGTCTTTATTCATTCAGATATTGACTCTTGTCTCCTCTGCTGGCAAATTGAAGGTCTGCCTCGTGGTCAGAGGTCACTGAATTAATCACTTTAAACAAGAGATTTGCTGAGGTGTCAGAATTTCAGGTGTGACCTGTTTCTCCTTTCGTCTGCCACAGCTTCCCCAGCTTTTCCCCTGTTGTTTGCAAAGGAAAAATCCACGGAATAAGATCGAGAGTTAGAAAGTGCCAGGAAACGGACGATTCTGTGGTCCAGTTTACAGGAAAGCGTATGGCTGGCCTGGCTGCCGGCATCTCTCTGGTGCAGGATCTGGCTGCAGCTGCAGCAGGAGGGAGCAAGGCAGGCTGCGTGGCAAAGCTCCTGGATCACAAGTCTCCTCCCAGTGTTGATATCCACCTTCCAATCCCAGCAGCTACAGGCAGAAGAGCCCTACCCAGGTTCAACCAACTGGAAATGCACCATCCTTCACCTTTTGGCCCACAGCATTTTACTGCATGATTACCACTATGCAGGTATTGGAGTTGCTCAGGATCTGCTGGTTTTCTTCGTTAGGTACTCATAAGTTGCTCTGTGAAGAGAAAACCACTGACAGAAGAGAAATCCTTGGCCCCAAACATTTTGAAAACCTGAACTGTGACCAGACCAGATGAACGAAGAGGAATTTGTGCCTGACCTGCCACAAGAACTGAGCCCTGGGGACTGCACAAGCAGACCAGTACTGCCTGGAGAGAGGTCTGGTCTCTTCAGTGCAGATGGTGCAGCAGCAGTGTGTGTGCACTGGGATGAGGGTGGGATAAACGACCGCCAGGCTCTTCTGTACTCTCGTGTAAGAGTGCCCACTTCCATACGCTGTATGCACCGTCCCTTTAGCTGAGCAGTACCGGGTTACACTAATCAGCATCCTGCATGTCTGTAACACAGAGTGTCCACAACATGAAACCTCTGTGTGCACCTTATCTGGAGACCAGGCAAAAGGAGGCTGTGGGTAAGTGTCTGATTTGGCAGCTATTTGTGCCACATGGACAAGAACAAGTCAGCTGGAAGAAAACCAAGTTTCTATTACGTTGATTTTCCAGCTGAATCCAGGTCCCAGCGGAACTGCCAAAATGGACCTGTGCTTGGGCAGAGCGGAAGGTTAGTGAGGGTCCTGGGGGTGTGTGGGCAGGACTGTCCTGGATGCCAACATACCCCCGGAGCCTCATTTATTGACTTGTCCTTCGGTCAGGAGGCCTCCCTTTTTACAACCGTCTCCTGTCTTGTAACACAGTGGGGGCCAATTTGCACATGCATTGATATTCCAGAGGCATCGGGGATCGGCAAAGCCTTTGAAGAGTAGAGAAGCTCTGTCTATCTAGTTCCCCTTGGAGCTGATTCCAGTGCAAATCTACAGCTGAACACCTGTCTGGTGACTAATGCAACAACTGTACCTTGACCACTTGCAGCACTGTGCTCAGGACCTCTCTGCAGGCTCAATTTCCACTGAACCAAATGGGATTTAAGGAAACTGCTGTAAGATTCAGTGAAATGAGGGCTGTGGTAGGGAGCCAGGGCCCAAGCACATTGTCCCTTTGTTTGTGGTCTCTTCAGATATCAGACACGTACCCCCAAAACAGTATTTTTCACTCACACACACGGCAGAGTCAATGTAGACGGGAAGAAAGGGGCACTGTTTGCTCAGCCTTTGCCCCATCACACCCTGTTACCCACCGGCAGTGCCCTCAGGAATTCCACAAGCATTAACTGCCTTTAGCCTTCTTTTCTACTACAGTGTCCAGCACGCATTTAAAATGTAAAGCAAAAAAAGAACTAATTCCATTACAATGAAATAGGTCTCTAACTGACCTCTTAACACGGTGTATTTAACATGCCAGTATAGCCTTGTCACACGTAAACGGGATGACTCTTAATAATTCAGTGCGTCCATCTTCATTCTGTAGAATACATCTTCCAAGGGAGAAAATGGTGAAGTCCTGTCATTCACCACTCTGACACAGAAATGAGACCGCAGCTGCCACCGACGCGTTTTACACCTGCCTGCCCGAGCTGTGCTCCTGCAGCGCCGGACTCCAAACCCTCTAGATTTCTCATATTAATAAACACGTTGGAACCGCGGATGTCAACATGCTTTCTCTTCATCTTTTCAGCAACAGGAGGGAGAAGGTGCAGACCAGCGGCATTTCCCGTTGCAGGATGCAGCTCAGATTCCCAGCTCTTCTGGGGCTGAGTGTGCACAGAGCAGAACTAGCTGATCTGGCTCTACACCAGGCTTCTACGCAGCATCTCTCTGCACCCCGAGGATGACACTTCACATTTACTCCAAACCTTCTCAGATTAAGTGGGCCTGTAATTTACTCCCCCAGTCAGGTCCGCTGCAACTGCAGAGGTGATGTAAAGGGGAGTTTGTTTAAGCAAGAACTCGATCCTTTCTGTTAAACCTGCAAACCTACCCAAAAACTCTCTTGTATAGGCTGTCAGCAGAGCCTTTCGTTTGCGTTTGCTCTTGCATTCATCTGGGACCTCCACGTGGCACTGACTGACGTTTTATTACTGTTTGATAGAAAAAATATTTAACTGGAGAACAACTCAGTTCCAGGAAGGGCTGTGCGCAGTCATCACAACGCGCTCCTCCTGCTGCTGGGAGTGTGGGAGGAACGGCATTTTTCTACCACTGAACGTGTAAACTCTGACATATTTTAAGACCATTATCAAACTGTAGCTTTAGAAACCACCTTACACATGAGAGCAAGTCGACAGTCCTTTGACAATTGCTCTTGGCTAAACTGTTTCAGTAAACTGGTTTTGCTTTTGCTCCTGCTTTCTGCCTTTGGGAGCACAAAGCTCTTCACCCACAAAGGATACAACAGACCGTGGAAACAGGGTATGTCCTCTGAACCCAAACAGCCAGCAGCTGCTGAGGTGAATTGCTCCAGCTGAAGGTGCAGTGAGTTGCCTTTTGCGTCACTGGAAACCTCAGCATCAGCGCACAAGAGGAACCAAGAAAGGAGGTGGGCATCCGGTGACTTGGACTACGACAGCTCTTGGGCCATGGCTGGCTCTTCATTCAGAAACGCTGTGAACCAGAAACATTGACAGGTTCACCGTATTTCCTCTTCTCTTGGACTGTGTGTTCAACGTAGCTGACAGTCTGTCTGCTACATCCGACCTTCAGCCGCTTGCTGGTAGGACACACTGTGCCTACAGACCAGGGGACGGACTTCTTAACCACGGGCCGTCGACATCTGCCGCACACTTGTTGCACGGCTGGAACATGAGCAGAGTTTTTAATTCTGCTCTTTGATTTTTGCATTCCTATTTTGAGGAGCCATTTGTGTAATTTGTGCCTTGCAAGCCCACAGAAGTCTGGTGGAAAGGAACCTCCTCGTCTGCATGCTGAAGTGCACTATTGGCTTGATCCTCCCTCTTTCTAAGTGTGTCTATTGTCATCTGACAAACTGGATCTTCTTTTCCAGTGAGTTATTGAGCATGCACTCCTAGTTGCATTTAAGGACAGTACAGCTTTATGGTAGTGTAGTTGTTGTTTCATGTGCCAGATGTGGTTTGTTTTCCACAGCTGGAGCATCGGAAAAACGTTGCGTAACATCCCTCTGGTCTTCCACAAGTAGAAATTAAAACCTACAGACGTAGGAGTGCTGCCGCACTCAGCAGAGCCTTGTTCCGTTCTTCATGCTTCAGGCTCACCTTTAACTCCCCACCTAAATACAAGCAGACTGTGCATCCTCCTCCTCCCTGGGGTCCCCCAGCCATTCTGCCTTTCTACACTTGGCTGCTGCCTGCATTTGACTTCACATGTCCACTGACCAAAATCAGAAGTACTGAAGGAAACCCTTCTTTACACAAAACTTCAAGGCAATTTGAGTATAAGCCCTCCCATTGCTTCCCACTGACTACTGTCACCCGCATTAGCTCATTCACTTTCGATATTTCACAGAACATTAGGGATTGGAAGAGACCTGGAAAGATCATCTAGTCCAATCCCCCTGCCACAGCAGGATCACCTAGAGCAAGTCACACACAACAATAATGTAGTTCTTTCAGTAACACTAAAAAGCTCCACAACCCATCAACTGGATAGTGAAAACACACTCAGCATTTGCATGTAGAGGAGGATTAGGATGGAAGATACTGGCGCAGTGACTTGAAAACAACATGGGGAAGGGAAAATGAGAGTGGAGACCTTAAAGGGTGTGAATGAAGGAAAGATGGATATGGGACATAGCTTAGAAGAATGTGGAACAAGGATGTAAGAAAGAAGGTATGGAGAGAAGACGTATGCAGAAACACAAGAATGTATGAGAGTAACTGTGTCTAAATTATAAGTAAGGAAAAGACTTTTTTTTAAAGAACTTCCTGGGGAAATAGCCTCCCTTCCGCTTGGCACTGCTCCTCAGTGTCACCAGGGAGCTCGGATTTGCCTCTGGCGTTCTACATGCCTGGCTGCTGAAAATGAGATCTGTTTCAAAGGTGACTAACACTTCACAGCTAGTCAGTACTTTATGGTGATGAAAACATTCCCTCTGATGGGATTCTTAGGTACTTAGCTGTCACTGGTTTTAAAGTCTATTATTTTCCTGTTGTAGCTCAGTAGACTTGGATTAGAGGAACAAACAACTTGTTAAAGTTATGCACTTCCCTGTTTTGTATTTTCTTACCTCTGGATAGTGTTTCTGGAAGCAGTAGGAAGCTTTTACTTTCAGGATTGACAGTCCTTTCCATATCACTTCATCCCAACCCAAAATCTGCGAGCATATCTCTCAAAGAGGCTTTTGCCGACTCGTGCTCTCTGGTGTGGCTGCAGGGTTTGGTTTAGAAGAGTAAGGGCCAGAGGTGGAGGATGTACCATGTACTATGTGCAATAGCCTGTACAATAGTCTAGGTTGCAAGTTCGTGCAAAATACAGTTAATATTACGAAATTATAACATGGATTAGCTTAACTGTGTTCAATTTGATTATAGCTGGTTACCTTAAAACCCCCAAATATCCCTGCTGCCTGCCCCTCTCCTCCCCAACAGGTCCTACTTTGCTGGTGCATCCCGGTGCAAGTGATGTTAGGGTGAATACACTGAAGGTCTGCTGACATGTCCCCATGACGCGGGTCTACTAGTGCTTCCCAGACTTGAAGCACTGACGTTTCTGGCCAAGTCAGGGCGTTAGCAGCAGGTTTCGATCACGCTGTGTTGTACGTTGCTTTCCTGTACAGCAGCGAACCCAGAGGAGGGCCACAAAGATGATCACAGACTGGATCACTTTTTATATGAGCACAGGCTGAGAGTTGGGGCTGTTCAACCTGGAGAAGAGAAAGCTCCGGGAAGATGTGTTATTGGCTTTCCAGTACTTAAGGTGGGGGGTTCTACAAGAAAGATGGGGAGATGCTCTTTGTATGGAAGTGTAGTGATAGGGTGAGGGGGTCACGATTTTAAACTGATCATGGTTTTAAACTGAAAGTGGGTAAATTTAATTTAGGTGTAAAGAGGAAGATGATTAGGCACTGAAATAGGTTGCCCAGAGAAGTTGTGGATGCCCCCTCCCTGGAAGTATGCAAAGCCAGGTTGGATGGAGCCCTGGGCAACTTCGTATAGTGGGAAGTGTCCCTGCCCATGGCAGGCGGCTGTTGGAGCTAGGTCTTTAAGAACCCTTCCAACCAAAGCAATTCTATAATTCTAGAATTCTTGGCCTTAAGTCTCAAGAACAGAATTTCCACTGCCTTACACGTGTGGCTGCGTAACATACAGAGAGGAGCTGTCTGCTCAGTCTGTAGATTCCCTATCAGAAAACAACACAGACTTTTTCTGGGCGAGGGGTTTGGGTCAGGACATACATATTCTTGCCACCCAAGGTGCTTCTGCATTAAATGGTTCTGTTGCGTGGAGTGTTCTTCCAGTGGTTTGAGCTCTCCACAGATGCTTTCTGCAGACCCATGAAGAGCTGTGCTACATGCGTTTTATTTCACGTGTGTTTTATTTACGTGTCTTATTTAACCATCCGTCTATGCTCTGCAGTGACTGTGCCACAAGAAGTGCACAGAGCTTTTCTTAACTGTAGGCGGTTGTTCATTTATTAATGTAAACACCATGTGCCTTGGATGTGTGAGCCCTAAAAATAAACTCGCAGAGTTAAAAATAGGTCTCTGGGAGTACTGAGATGCTGCTTAATCAGAACCAGCTGCAAGCTGTCTAGAAAATGTAAGTTATATGGAGCCAGATGGCTTTTGCCCTTTTTGCTTTAGACAGCATGTAATTTGGGTAGCTGCAGCTACAGCGTGATGCGTTTTCACAGTCAGACTGTTTGAGAAACATATTTGTTTCCAACAGACACTTTCAATTACAGCACCAGTCAAATGTTAATTTACTTTAATATTTCTTTCCGTGGGGAAGCCAAAGGCGGGTTACATAATGCTGTGCTGAAAGGCACGTGTGATAGCTGCTCACATCTGTGCTGGACAGGAGCTAGGTTGTCTGTGCATCTTTGTGCAGCAGGCTTCTTACTCTGGGAACAGTCCCATTGAAAGCACGGGAAGGGTGATTTAAATGAATTTGATAGCGTAACGATCAGTGAGACTCGTGTGCGGTAAAGCTTGCAGGGACAAAGCAGTACACAAAGTAAAGGGTGATGCTGGGCAAGTGTATATCAAAACAGCTGCCCGCGTGATTTCGGGAAGGGTTCTTATGCCTAAAAGATGGTATTAAAACCAAAGCCTGTTCTGAGGCTTGGCAGTTTGCACAGTGCCCCCGCCTGCTGTTCAGGAGCTGAGTTCAGGCTGCATTTAGGAGTCTCAGTGACTAGGAAGGGGAAAGCTGAAGGTCAAGACTACTTTGTTTGACTCAGGAACACCTAATACAGGCAGATTTGCTTTGATTGAGAAGCTTGAAGGTGACTATCTCAACCTGCATTATCATCCTGCATGTCTTTATGAGGCCTAGTGATCTGGGGGAGTGCAGCATGAAATTGCAAGACCATTCCAGCCGTGTGCGTGTAAATTGCTGTTCAGTCTAGCACTTTCCTAAGCAGACTCCTGTTACGACTAAGAAAACCTGTGGGATGGAGCTGGAATGTATTTGAGGAAGTAGCCTCTTGTTGGAATTGTCGTAGGGAGAGACAAGCTGTACAAACCTAAAACACCACAGCAGTCAGGTCTTTAAGCAGTGGTGTCAGATGGGGACTGTTGTGTAGAAGATCCAGAAATCAGTCTTGGTTTAAACAAAGGAAAATCCTGGTTTTTGAAAGCCAGGATTGATTAAGGTGTCCGCTTCACACGCGCACAGTACAAAATACATACAGCTGGCATGGAGCCGTCATACCGAGCACTTCAATATCGTCATGTCCTTCTGCTAGTGTTTTAGATTTTGTGTGATAACTAGATTTAGTTAAGATTTGATGTTCTGGTTTGTTTTTTTCAGCCTTAGCACAGTTTGTTTGAATTAAAGGAATAATTACTTTTTTCTGATTGCAGAGCCTCTTTCTACATAACATTTTGTTTACGTTCAGTAAGGATTTTTGTTCTCTGCTTCATCTAATTAGCCCAGAGTTCTTAAGTTTCAATGTCTGCTATGCAAATTGCCATCATCTGATCCTTTAAGCCTCCTAGGAGAAACCACACAAAAATTCCAGCCTGTGTCTGAAGGCAGCACTAGTTTTGTGAACTGAATCAGTGCTGGGTGGTTAGTGTAAGTTTTTATTTTTCCCTAAATGCTTGTATTTAAAATAACCTACATGCTGTCTGAAATTGGTAGTGTGGCATTCTCTCCTAGACTCCAATTCTTCTGCACCTGTCATACCTGTGAGTCGTGAGCTTTCTGTACTGCAAGAGGTAGATTAATCAATCTTTTTGTTGCCTGTAATTTTTTTTATCCTAATTGGTGCCAAGCAGAGTTTTAGGTTACAAGTTTGGGTTTTTTTTAAGCATTTCAGTATCAAAATAACTTTAAAAAGTGCACTGGAAATGCATTAATTTACTTTTTTTTTTCCTGAATTGCAGTTGTTTGGTCTGTTTGATGATCAGCTTAAACAACTCACGATTTAAGAACTTGCAAATCTGTCCTTGTCTGAACATGACTGCAGGTCAATTTACAAGTGGATCTTAAAATGCTAACGCTTGTAGTCAGGTTCGGAGATGCTTTGCATTGAAACCGAATTACAAGAATTTACTGGGGTTTGAGAGCAGAAGCAGTAAAGCTGTGTGGGTGAATTTTAAAGTAGCTCTATGCATGACGTGCAGTCTTAAACTGAAGTCAGGATTTAGATCATCCCAGCTGTAGGAGAAGCTCAGCGGCGGTTTGGTTGCTCTAGCCTTTCTCACTGAAATATTTTGTCAGTGACCTAAAAATGGTTCCTGGTCTATTTACCATAGAGATAATTATGACCCGTTCCTAAACAGAGGAGCAAGAAAGGAAGTGGAAATAAGATCCCTTGAGCTCTGTGGTTGAGATTTCAGCATTTTCTTTATTTAGAAGTTGGTAGGGGACAAAAATAATGCATTGCATAGCTGCTAATTTCCCTTTCCCTCTTATCTGATAAGGAGATTAAGATACGGAATTAACTTCATGTCAGTGGTGCTGTTCAGCAGATCTGAACGAGTACAAGCAAAGAAGTATGCTGCACCAGTAAAGGTATCTGCAGTCAATGTTTTGTGCCTCGGGACTTGGTTATTTTTAAAGGAAGAGCAAGAAAGGGTAATTTTGACCAGACAATTGATTTCTGAATTTAGTGATTGTGGCTTGACTTGTAAAATTGGTAGCTGAAAAGTTAGGTTTTTTGAAAATCAAATGTTTTAGAACTTCTTTCTCAAATGCCATCATGGGATAGCTAAATGATATACAGCATCACAAAGATCTTAGTCCAGTGTGTCTAATGTGCATTTTTACGGGAGCAACTCAATTTCATTAAAGGTCAGAAATAATTTTTGGCTGAGCTGGAGCTTAATTCTTTAAAACTTATTTTGTTCTTGCTTAATTCTGGGTTTAACACTGATATGAAGATATAGGCTGAGGTACAGCAGTGCAGGAAGCGGTGCTATCTCTTATCAGTCTTCAGCTCAATGTTTGCTTCTCTCTGCCAGTTGTCTCTGAGCACAGCAGTACCAAAAGCACCTTTTCTGACTGCACTCTGCTCCATTAACAGCAATCAGATTGCTACCAATAGTTTAAACACTAGGGCATGTTTTGACTGAGATACTCTTGGAAGCATTTGCAGGAGCAGCCTTTCAAGGGCTGGAAGATGTGAAAGGCCATGCTGATGCACTGTTGAAGACCAGCTAGGAGCACTGGCCTGACTGGCAGGATTTCTCATTAACTGAATTAAATGAGCTCGTAACCAAGTTCAAGAAATTATGGACTTGCTTACTGAGAAGCTCTCAATATCTCCAAGGATTTAGTTATCTGTTCAGGATTTTCTTGTTCTGCTGTAGCAGAGCCCAATCTTGTTCAGGCTTGAGTTTCTGTATGTCTTCAATTCCTCCGTACTTACATTCTAATCTGCTGGAAAAGCTAACAATTTAAAGGTGAAATAAATGCAGGTGCCACTAATGCACGTATTCAGCACATCTCCTGGATGCTCAGAATGACAAAAACTGCTTAATACATCCAAACTTACGGATATTTGTAATCAAAGCTCAAAATTCCAAATTTTGCTTCACTACTGTACTTTGTTTGTAGAAGGTTTCTTTATCAAAAGACCAAGCGTTAACGGTATTGCTTGGCATTACGTAACAGCGGGCTGAACGTGGATTTCTCTTGTAGGAGAAAAGCTCAGTGTGCTTTGTAATGTAGAAATAAGCCCTTGGGAATGGAGCCATTCGCGTTTTACCAGGAACGTGTCATTCAAACCGCTAAAGCTTTTTTACATGCCAGTCAAGCTTCCTGCTACCTGCTGAATAGTTTGTAATGACACGTTCTTGGGTTATCTCCATGGGAATATTGAACTGTGAGAAAGATGCTTTCTTTACTAACCAATATTCATTTCCTGAAGCATTTCCTCTATGTGCTGTTTTTAAATCTGGGGGCGGGGGGTGATGTAAAGTGTGCTGGGTTCTAGCTCTTTGTGTCCTTACAGTGTAAGCGGTGCCGTTGCAATTGGTGTGACCCAGGACTTGTGACCCAGCATGTATTTTAGGCAGGTAACTGTATAAGGCTCTCATCCACAAAATTGTTCCTTTTCATAGTGGGTCAAAGTTGAAGTAAACTCAATGAGCCTCAAGTGGTGTTTTCTAGAATGCAGAGGGGTTTTGTCTCAATTTTCAGAACTTTAGAGTTTCAGCAGACATCAAATTCACAGTGAATTGGCTCTAGGAAACCAGGAGAGAACATCCCCCAGACACTTAAAATGACTCATGATTCAAATATTCTAGTAGAGCTTGGTTTTGATAATTCAAACACACAGAGCTGTTTAGCTCTGGAGGTATTTTGCAGTGTGTTGTTGACCAAAGCAGTGCGGCGTGTGTTTGACTGGCACCCATAAGCATAGCCGTGCTGTTTGCCAGTTGTGGTGAGCTGACCCCTCCTGGATAACAAGTATCTACCAAAGCTGTTCTAACAGCTGTTCTCTTCCTCAGAGGGACAGGGGAGAGAAAGTGAAACAAACAGCTCATGGGTTAAGGACCGAGATCACTCAGCAGGTGCTTTCACGGGCAAAACAGATTCAACCTGAGAGAAATTAGCTAAATCTATTACCAGTCAAATAAAAATAGGGTAATGAGAATGCAAACTAAATGATAAAACACCTTCCACTCACCCCTCCCTTCTTCCCAGGCTCAACTTTACTCCCTATTTTCTCGACTTCCTCTCCCATCAGGCAGCGCACTGGGACGGGAATGGGGGATGTGGTAAGTCCATCATACGCTGTCTTTACCACTCCTTCCTCTTCTTCTGTTCCAGTGTGGGGTTCCTCCCACAAGAGACAATCTACCATTAACTTCTCCAAGGTGGGTCCTTCCCACTAGGTACAGTTCTGCGGGAACAGACCGCTCCAGTGTGGGTTCCCCACAAAGTCCCATGTCAGCAAACCTATGCCAGTGTGGGCTCTTCTCTTCATGGATCCACAGACAGGTGTGTGGATTCTCTGTTGCTGCAGGTGAAAGGATATCTGCTCCACCATTTAACAGTCATGGGCTATGGGGGTACAGTCTGTCTCATGATCCTCACTGTGGGCTGCAGGGGAATCTCTGTTCTTATGCCTCTTCCTTCTCCGTCATCACTGACCTTGATGTCTGCAGAGCTGTTGCACTCACATATTCTGACTCATTTTGGCTGCTGTTGTGCAGTAGTGTTTTTCACCCCTTCAGAAATGTTATCAAAGAGATGCTACAACTGTCAGGGATGAGCCTGGTCTTGGCCAGCAGCAAGCTTCTACCAGAATCCAGCTCTGGCTACAAAAATCTTGCCATGCAAACCCAATACACAACATGGAAACCAGTAGAAAACAATCCTTCCTCTACTGAAGAAGTCAGCAGAGCCCATAACAAACACTGAACAGAAGAGAGGACAGGTGGCCAAAATAATGTGCTCTAGAGGAAAAATAAGAGGACTTTTCATAAAGGCTTTAAGGCCATTTGAATGGTTCTTCAGTCATATGCAGGAGAGTATTTTGGACATCATGGTCTCTTCTGCTTTTCAAGAAACCTCTGTGAAAAGATGACAACCTTTTCTTTCCAATTTTTAAGGCAACTAGGCAGGACGTGGTATAGGAGGAGTAAGTCTTTGTCAGTGACGTAGGCAGAGAAAGAAACTGGATAAAGGTAGGAAATAGGCAGAAATAAATGATCATCTGTAGTAGGTGAGGTCAGAAAGGGAGTTCTGAAGGGAGCTGTTTGGTGTTTTAGATTTAACCCTGAAAGGGGATGCCCTGAAAGGTAGGGAGAATTCCCACTAATACTAAACGGTAGTAGGGATGAGAGATGGCTGTAAAGAACTGGACAAAGATCTTTTGACTGTGAGTAACAAAGTGACAATAAACTGTAGCACAAGTAGATGTGGAGTGATGCCCACGATTGAGTGCAGTTGGAACTTCATGTAGGACGTGCTGGGCTCCAGAGCAAATGCAGTTGCTCAGCACTAACATCTCAAGTTGTAATACTCCCATAAGAATACTGAGCACTGTTTGTTAAGTGAGCTATGCTTTTTGGAGTTATTAGGAAAGAAACAAACCCCAAACCTCATTACATGACTTTGTGAGTAAATAAATCCCTTTCCTGCACCACTGTGTGGTTTTGCTTCTTTCAGAGACAATTATGAAATCTCCAGAAAATATTCAGTAGAAATGGTGAGATTTAAGTAGGGCAGGACGATGATCTGTGATGTGGAAGAGCTTATGTATGTATCAGGGCACAGAGAACTTAGTAGGATTAATTAGTAGTTGGGCAAGGTTGGTATGAGTTAATTGTTCTGTCTCTTCTGGAAGAACTAATGGGGGTCAAATGGAGCTGGTAGGAAACAGGTTCAGAACAAAGAAAGATTTCTTCTTAACAGCAGTGATGGAAAACCTTGATCTGAGGATACGGCTAGTGCTGCTTCTAGAATCTGGATTTAAGGTGAGTCTGGATGAGTACATGGAGTGAAGTCATAGAATCACAGAAACATTAGGGATTGGAAGGGACCTCGAAAGATCATCTAGTCCAGTCCCCCTGCCACAGCAGGATCACTTCACTGGAGAAGTTACAGAATCAGAATCACTCTGGGTTGGAAGAGACCACCTGATCATCCAGTTCCAACCCCCACACCATGGGCAGGGGCACACCACCCTAGACCAGGCTGGCCAGAGCCCCGTCCAACCCGGCCTTAAACACCTCTAAGGATGGGGCCCCAACCACCTCCCTGGTTTTGATATACAGTAATCATATCAGCCTCAGAAAATTCCTTGAGAGGAATGAGTTTGGGGTCTGGAAAAATATTCAGGGGTATCGTATATGTTCTATTCTAATTTTTTCAGGGTTATATGCTTGTGAATATTGCTAAGACAAGATATGTTGTCTAATATTATACTTAATCTAACAATCAGTTGAAGTTGTCATAGACTTTCTTTCTTGACTTCTTAGTTCTTCAAGATATTTTGTAGTTCACTGCTGCTTAAAAAGAAAAAAAAATCTGAGCTGAGTTCATCATAGAGACAAGTAAATTAAATTGTATTGGGAAACTTGAAGGTGCTCTGAAATGTACAGCTGTATCACTTTTGCATAATGAGTACGTTCAGGAGCTGAATGCTAACTGGGACTGCGCATCGGGACTCTTGTGAACAACGTGTCTGAAATTTCCATCCAGAATTTCTGTTGATAATGTTGATAATGCACTAAATTCAAACTGAGCTTTGATTCAAGCGTGTCTGTATGCAGAGGTCATGTGGCTTAATAAAAAGTAGTAAAAACGATTTTTATTAATTTTAATGAGTTTGACTTATTTCACCCTACAAGATCATATGTGTAGACAAGAGTCATGCTCTTGTCTTGCTGCAAATAGTGTTTTTGTTGGAGTTCCCTCTTGATTGGTAAAGTATTTCTTCATCAGAATATCCCCAACAAAGATCACAAGCAGCTTAGGATAACTTTTCCCTATAGTAGTAATTGTCATCTCTGAGGACTATACGGAAAATAGATTAGAAAATAATTAAGTAGCAGAAAGATGCACGTAGGGGAAAGTTAACTCGACAAAGTTTATTCATGTTGAGTGTCCAGAAATTACCCAATGAAATATTTTTGGCTCTACTGGACTAGAGCTGTGCGAGGAGTGTATGTTACAATCACTGTGATGCTGCATCTTGATTTGCTCTCAGGTTTCAGAAACTGTGTCTAAAGCATTTTACCTTTTTTCCCAGTAGTAATTCTTGAAAGCAGTGGGTTTCCTCTCAGAATATCTCCAAACAAATGAAAACTTTCTGGTTATTTAAATACTAGTTCTTCAAGATTTGCAGACAAATATGCAGAAGGTCTATTAGGACAGAGATTTATTAGCTTTCTCAGGGAGTAGACAGAGTAGTCTGTGGCTCAAAGGCATTAAGTTCAGCAAGGCCTTTTCAGATCTTAACATTATAAAATGAGGGTTCGATGAATTACTTGGATGCAAATGAGTTGTAAGATTCTTTGAGGTTTTTTTGGGTTACAAACTAAACATTCCTGGATGATAAATTTTTGCTTGTGTGGCAGTGTGGGTAGGAGATGTACAGATGATGTGACTGAACAAATGAGCTTTTGTGCATGAGGATCTATTACTTTTTTGGATCAAACTCCACATAATGTGGTCTAAAATAGTCATGGAGGACAAAAAAGAAAGTATGTAGTTGGTACGAAATGTATACGTTTTTAGAACAGAATTGTGTTGTGCCGAGTTCCTGTTTTTTCCCCCTATCTGTACCAATTTGATCTATCCTGGTAAGTGAAATGGAGAGGAAGACTGTGAGCTTGTTATTGGGACAGCTCGCATGACTGGAATGTGGTCATGGACGGCTATGTCCTTTTTAGAAGGGACAGGCCAGCGAGGCAGGGTGGAGGAGTTGCCCTCTATGTGAGAGAACAACTGGAATGTCTTGAGTTCTGTCCGGGGGCAGCAGAGGA
>JAOXOE010000506.1:24914433-24931588 GCA_028565055.1 Phoeniculus purpureus
CCCTGCCCTCCAGCGTGTCTGCTGCACCACACAGCTTGGTGTCGTCAGCAAACTTGCTGAGGGTGCACTCAGTGCCTTTTTCCATGTCACCGACAAAGATGTTGAACAAGACTGGTCCCAGGACTGATCCCTGAGGGACTCCCCTTGTCACTGGCCTCCACGTGGACATGGACCCATTGACAACCACTCTCTGGATGTGGCCATCAAGCCAGCTCTTTACCCATCTAGTGCTCCACCCATCAAACCCATGCTCCACCAGCCTGGAGACCACAATGTGGTGCAGGACAGCGACTTTTAAACTCATCGAGGGATGGAGGCACTCAACCCCCACTGTGGGCAGCCCGACCTGTCTTAGAGCTGAGCTGACGAAGATGAGTGATACACAGTGCTCGTGTGTCCGTCGGCGCGACTGCTGCGTGCCATTTGGCTGTGAGAGTGTAGGAGCGGGGCGTGTTGTGTGCGTGGACGGTGTTCATGTCCTCAAAACTTTGTCGTGTTGTTTGACCACTCGTTTCTGAAGCTTGTCAGCGGCGCTAGTCTTTGCTGAAAACCCAGTTCTCCTCTCTTCTGTAGTAAACATGTAAATCAATGCGGTTGTGTAGAAGAGACGACTGTCTCTCCACGAGCTCACAGTGGGTCTGAAGGTTTAACCAAAGCCAGTCGGTTCCTTTTCTCCACATGAGAAGGCTGTTCTGTGTATCTTAAAACCTTGAAAAATGTAAATCAGATTGTTGAACACAAACAGATGAGAACTTTACAGGCCATTCCACAGCACGACTGAGAAACCACAGGAGAACCTCTCAGCCCAGAGGGGTAAGTTTCAGCACACATCAACCGCTCCAGCCCCAGTGCTTATCCCACAGGGGTTTTCCCAGCAGCAGCTCCAGTCAGGTGCCTTTCAAGCCCTGCTTCCCTAGCCCTTTTGGAGGCCACAGGAGAGGCTCCTTTCTAGCAGAGCTCATTAGCATTCCTGTGAGTACAGGCCTGCGGCATGGTACTTTCCGGAAGAATGCCTCGTGGGCACATGTGAGGTGGTCTGAGTCAGCAGTGGTCAGCAGACCTGCTCTAGTTTGAAGAATCTCCTTCAGTACCTTCATTTTGCTCCTTGTAAATGCAGCGAAGAAAACACTTAACGCTCTCCACGCCTTTGGCTGCTGGGTGGCTTAAGCAAGTGTTCTTATGAATGGCATTGTCTTTGTGGCTCAGGCTGTGTGAGGCTTTATCTTTTCATATTCTTCCCTTTCATGTGCTCTAGCCAATCCCCTGCATCCAGTTTTTTCACTAGTTTCCTTCCTTCAGCCTACAGGGCCAAAGCTTGCGCTGTTCTACGTGGCTCCGACAGCATGCTGACACTGTAGACGGCTTGTGCAGTGCTTAAAAGAGGCAGGTTGAGTGATGTTAAGAGGTCTAGGTGTTTGCTTCTCTACAAATCCACCTGTATTTACCTGCTTCTGTTGTTTCTTTTTCTTCTCTGCCCAGGTTCTAATGGTACGGTTTGCGTCTTTGTTCGATGCAAAGGAACGTACCGTCACCTTCCTGAGCGGCAAGAAGTACAGCGTGGATGACCTGCATTCGATGGGAGCTGGGGATCTGCTCAACTCCATGTTTGAATTTAGTGAGAAACTAAATGCCCTGCAGCTTAGTGATGAGGAGATGAGTTTGTTTACAGCGGTTGTCCTGGTATCTGCTGGTAAGGAGAGAAAGTTAACTTCCCCTTTTGCAAAGTTTGCTGCATGGCAGCCTGCTAAAAGATTGCTGGGAAGTGTGTGCCCTGCTGTTTGATGACTCTTAAGCGCAGGTTAGTAGGTTTTCAGCTACTAGCAGCTTGTAATTTTGCTCTTTCTAATACTGCCCTTTGGAAAACTGTGACAGCAAGCTGATGTTTTCATACTGTTTTCTGCAGAAGGCAGAAACACATCTCACAGCTGCCTGCTGGCTGTTGAGAAGCCATTTCACAGAATCACAGAGCATTAGGGGTTGAAAGGGACCTCAAAAGATCATCTAGTCCAGTCCCCCTGCCACAGCAGGATCACCAGTCGCACAGGAACATGACCAGGTGGGTTTGAAACGTCTCCAGAGAGTGAGATTCCACAATCCCCCTGGGCAGCCCCTTCCAGGGCTCTATCACCCTCACTGGGAAGAAGTTCCTTCTCATATTGATGTGGAACCTCCTGTGTTCCAGCTCACACCCATTGCCCCTTCTCCTATCATTTGAGGACACTGAGAAGAGCCTGGCTCCATCCTCTTGACACCATTGCTAGTCCCCGTGTTGGACCCTCGCTGGCTCCTTAGTGGTTAGACACCCACCCTTCACGTATTTATCAATACTCATGGGGTCACCCCTCAGCCTCCTTTTCTCCCAGCTGAAGAGACCCAGCTCCCTCAGCCTTTCCTCATCAGGGAGCTGTTCCACCCCTTCTTTTCACAGCTGCCCTCTGGCTGTTGAGAAGCCATTTGTCTGACTTAAGTTTCACAGGGACAGCATCAATGAAATTACTCCTGACTTGCACAGCCTAAGTCCTGAGATAAGGTGGTATTTTTACCTCCCAGTGCTGTCACTGAAGTCTGTTGCGTATCTTACTTAAGCCTAAATCCAACAGTTTGATCTCTCCCTGTGTCATTGAGAAAGCCCCGTTCGACTGCATCGTGACTTCTTCTCACTAAAGGTCTGCCAGTGCGCTGACATCTTCCCTGGCCTCGTATCTTGTTTCGGTCCCTGGATGTACAGAACAGCCTGGCCCAGATTCAAAGAAGGATTAAGCACCTACTTCGGTAGTATTATCTAAAGCCTCAAATTAGGCACATTAGCTCTGCGTGTAGCGCCTGGAGTACAAAGTGCAGGATCTCTGCTTGCTGGGGAGGGAGCTCTAGAGGTAGCTGACAGGAATGCTAGCGGTGCCCACTTAAACCAGCCAGGAGTTTGGGGCCGCTCCGTGAAGACCTGCACCTCTGCCACTTGAGTGGGTTAGATCGGCATCTTTCTTCTCGAGAAGGAGCACCCCAGGCACGGTGCTCTAGCTACTTGAAGTCTCTGTGAACAAGGAAGGACACTGCAGTCTAATGGCTTTGTGCATAGAATCATTCAGATTGGAAAAGACCCCCGGGATCATCGAGTCCAACCATCAACCCTACTCTACAAGGTCACCCCTAAACCAGATTCCCCAGCACCATAACTAAGCAACTTTTAAACTCATCCAGGGGTGGGGACTCAACCCCTACCCTGGGCAGCCCACTCCCAATACCATAGAATCATTCAGGTTGGAAAAGACCCTTGGGGTCATCGAGTCCAACCATCAACCCCACTCTGGCAAGGTCACCCCTAAAAGGCCTAACTGAAATGTGATGGCACAGAATGGGGGCAGTTGTAGCCTCTTCCATTTGTAAGCAGAGAGGGTAGTGGAGTTTGCAAAAGCCAGGGTGAAGGAACGATGGCACTGTGGTCTGTTACTGACGATGTTTGGGTAGTAGAAAGAAGCCTGAGGGTTTAGTTGCTTTTCCAGACTGCTTTATGTATTTAATCTTGAAAAAACTAAATTGATGAGGACTGGAGACAGCCTTGTTCACAGAGTACTTCTGGGGTTTTACAAAGCACAACTTCATTAGTCGCTTAACATTTGGACCCATATTCATACTGCATTCTAGACACAGTAGTAACCTTGGTGGTCACCGTAAGTCCATGTGTTTCCAGAAGGACACAGAGCTGCTGGAGAGAGTCCAGCGCAGAGCCACAGAGATGAGGAAGGGAGGGGAGCATCTCTGTGGTGAGGAAAGGCTCAGGGTGCTGGGGCTCTGGAGCTTGGAAAAAAGGAGACTGAGGGGTGACCCCATGAATGTTGATCAATATGTGCAGGGTGGGTGTCAGGAAGATGGAGCCAGGCTCTGCCCAGGGGCACCCAATGATAGACAAGAGGCACCAGGTGTGAGCTGGAACAGAGGAGGTTCTACATCAATGTGAGAAGGACCTTCTTCCCAGTGAGGGTGACAGAGCCCCACTGGAAGGGGCTGCCCAGGTGAGTCTCCTTCTCTGGAGACGTTTCAAACCCACCTGGATATGTTCCTATGCGACCAGATCCAGGGGATCCTGCTGTGGCAGGGGGACTGGGCTGGATGATCTTCCGAGGTCCCTTCCAATCCCTAACACACTGTGGTTCTGTGATGCACACGTGGCATTGTTTCCCTCAGAGCACATGAAATTATACAGCTCTGTGGGGTGGGACAAGAGGTGGGTCTGAAAATTCTGACATAACACTAGCTGTTCTCATGTTTGTTAACTTAATGAGTGATTTTTTTGCAGTGACTTAATCCTGCAGCCGACAACCTACAGCTGTTCAGTCTCTTTTTTCTTTTGTCTCCTTTCCATCTCCCCCTCCCCATATTTTCCTTCCTCTCTCTTATTCCCTACCCCCCTGTTTCCTTTAGATCGCTCCGGAATAGAGAACGTCAATTCAGTGGAGGCCCTTCAGGAGACACTAATCCGCGCTTTAAGGACCTTAATCATGAAAAACCACCCGAACGAAGCCTCTATTTTCACAAAACTCCTTTTGAAACTCCCCGACTTGCGCTCCTTAAACAACATGCACTCGGAAGAACTCTTGGCCTTCAAAGTTCACCCGTAGGCCTTCCAGGTCTCAGTTTGTACTTGAACTCGCCTCGCGTTCAACTGTCTTGTGCTCGACTCTCTATTTATACAGTGGTACCACTTGTCCGAGCGAGGGTTCACGGACTGTGAGCGCTCGGTCGCTGTCCCATACCCATGCAGCAACGCTTCAGCAGGCGCTTTCAGGTGGCGGTGGCGCAGCGAGGGCCTCCGAGACATCTGCACCCGCAGAAGACACTGCAGTGAGCCTGAGGAAAGACAGACTGCTCTGCTCCTGAGCCGCCGCCGCTGCCGCCCTCCCGTGTGAACTGACCGCAGAGTCGCTGTGTATGTGCATCCGGAGCATGGAATGGGGTGGGAACAATCCTCATAGGGAAAAACGAAAGAGGTGGTGATTTAGTTGCTCTTTCACTTATCTAATATCTGTACATCTGTGTCTCTTGGTGAACCTCACTCATGGTTTTCACTGTTGGTTGTCCCATTAAAGCCGGTGGGATGGTTTCAGCCCGCACCAGCTCCTCACCGAGCGCGTGCCCGTGCCGTGTGTACATACTATAAATAGTGAGGTCCCGCGTGTCGCTGGCCACGTGCAGCACGGAGTCGTGTGTACATACCTGTATGTATATAAATAGTTCTATACAGAGAAGTATACAGAGAAGTCCTTCGCAATATTTTAAACTGCGAAGGGAAATTAAACTTAACAACAGGAGGGTGGATCTAGGGAGAGAACCAAACCAGATGCACTTTGTGTATCGCTGAGCTAGTTACCCGAGCATTTCTCATTCGTAGGAGACAGCCGGTCTGCAGCAGCACCGCTGCGTTTGTGTGGTTGGAAACAGACAACCGACAGAGTGGCTTCAGGGGGACAGAGGCAGGTCTCAGCTTGCAGAAGGGGTTGGTGGTGGAATCTCAAGTGAGAGATGATATGGGAACAGAGGAGGTTCCACATCAATACAAGAAGGACCTTCTTCCCAGTGAGGGAAATGGAAGGGGCTGCCCAGGGGGTTTGTGGAGTCTCCTTCTCTGGAGACATTTAAAACCCACCAGGACATGTTCCTATGCAACTGGACCTAGATGAGATCCTGCTGTGTCGGGGAGATTGGATTGGATGATCTTTCAAGGTTGCTTCCAAGCTCTAATGTTCTGTGAATTTGTGATCCTGCTGTGGCAGGAGGATTGGACTGGATGATCCTGCTCTGGCAGGGGGATTGGACTGGATGCTTTTTTGAGGTCCCTTTCAACCCCTAATGACTGGATCTAGGGAATCCTGCTGTGGCAGGGGGATTGGACTGGATGATCTTTCGAGGTCCCTTCCAATCCCTAACGCTCTGTGGTTCTATGATCATCCCAGCCTCTGGTGCTGCTCTCTTCTCCAAAATCGTTAATGGTAGGACGTGAGGAAATGGCCTCAAGTTGCACCAGGAGAGGTTTAGGTTGGATCTTCAGAAGAAGTTCTTTGCTGAGAGAGTGGTTGGGCACTGGAAGGGGCTGCCCAGGGAGCTGGTGGAGTCCCCATCCCTGGAGAGGTTTAAAACCTGCCTGGACTTGTTCTTGTGTGACTTGGTCTAGGTGATCCTGCTGTGGCAGGGGGATTGGACTGGATGATCTTTCAAGGTCCCTTCCGATCTCTAGTGATTCTATGATTGTCTGTTGCCACCGAGGTTCTTCTATTGTGAGAAATGTTAAAGAAGAAGCACCAGGTGCTCTTTGAAACCTTCAGCAGAGCCAGAAAGAAACTTAGTGGATGAATTAGCAGCATCTGTCAGATAAATATATGGAAGGAGTGTGTCCGCCTTGCGTGTGGGTGTGGGTGTGAGTGTTCTGTGACCATTTCCTTCTTGCAAGGCATTGTTCTGCTGCTGTTTGGAACAGAAACACGAGATTCCCCGTGTCTTCAGCCTTCATGGTTCTTCTGGAGCTCTCCATCGGTGCGTGGGTGCATGTGTGTGTTTACAGAGAGGATGCGCTGAATGGTCTGGATTTTTTTCTTATCAAACCACCCACGAAAACCAACCAAACGGGGCTTTTGTGGTTGTTGCTGTTGATACCAGTAGCGAATTTACAAAGCAGATCCTTCAAGGCTTGAGCTTCTCACTGCTTTTCCATCTAGGAAAGTGGCTCTCAACGGGGTTTTTCTTCACCAGGGAAAGAGAGATTTACAAAAAGTCAAAGCAGTTGTGTTTCAATTAGTTCTGATGATGTTTTGCTCACGTGGGAAGAAGATGCTTCATTACTCTTGTGTTTAGTTAATTTAAGCTTAGAGGGAGCCCTCTGGGTCTCTCGTGTTCAGTTAACTCTACTCTGTGAAGAGAGAGACCTCGTTACTGCAATTACATGTTCGTGGTAGTCGAGGCCGGGAGCTGAAAAGCTGGCGGACTTCAGGAGCAGCTCTCAGAGCAGCCAGCTGGTGGGAACTCTGGTCCCTCCACAGAGCTGGAGCAGCGGCAGACCTCTGCCTGCCCACCAGCATCAGGAGATGGGCCAGGGAGGAGAGGCCACAGGTCTGGTCACCTCTGGGCTGGGGATTGCCCCTAACCCCCAAGTGGTTAGGCTTAGGGTTAGGGAAGTGGTAGGGAGTGCTGGCCGGGGGGCTGAGAGCGGGAGGAGGAGCAGGGGAAAACTTGCTTTGAGCCTTGGCTAAGGAGCAGGAAGCCCACCCTTCCCCTCATCCGCAGCTGCTGCAGGGAGAGACCGGTGATGCTTCGAGCTGCTTTAGCCATGGTGTAACTGCCCCTTAACCCCTGGTTTTGCTGGCCAAATGGGCTGCCAGGGCTTCTAGTTCTCACTTCTGTTAACAGTCAGCTTCCTAGCAGTATTACTGTCCGAGGGCCTCACCGAGTTCCGCGTTGAACCGTTCAGACTTCAGAAAGCACAGGCTCAAAGTTCTGTCTCGATCAAGAAGCCGAAACGACTTCTTTGTAGCCCCCGTCTCAGATGTGGAAGGTACAGTTGGTCGGTTGGGGGAAGGAGGCTGCTGACAGACATGGCCACCCTACAGCTGTGTTTTGTTTCGTCGTGTTTTGTTTGATTCTCTTGATTATTTCCTCTTCAAACGGTGTCACTAAGCCTTTAGGATTGTGTAACCAGGACCGAGCAAGTACTGCTTAGGAGACTCCTTAGCTAGGATGTCCACGTGTGCCTCTAGATAGAGACTCCAACGCGTGCAAGCTCCTTTGGGGTGATCTTCCTGTACGTAACCGGGATTAGAAACCCTCACGCCACAGGAGAAACAAAGCCCCAAACAGATTGGACTCAACAGAACAACCCAGCTGGTTTCAAATATGGCTCAAACCACACTGGGACCCACGTACCCCAAACCCTCGCCGAACCTCTTAGAAGGAAACTGAAACTCATTGTGTTCGCTGTGTATCGTGAGCTCTTCTTTTACTGTGTCACTGGTTATCCACTTGTTAAACGCTGAGAGAATAGACTCCATGCCAGACATTCGAGTACTGTAGGTTGGGTCGTTGCTGAGAGATCGTAAATGTACTGTATGACTTTGATGAGATTTTTATTCTTGATTTTATTCTTGTTTCAAGAAATTAAATATGGGCATTATGTTGGCAAGCTGAACCGCGGCGCCGTGGTCTTTTGTGCTTGGCTTGTGGTTTGATTTGTAGGAGATGACAAAGCAGAGGTAGGGGATGGGAGCCATCAGCTGCTGTCATGGGGACTGTGCTGGTGCGCAGGGGATGGGACCGCAGCCTGCCTGTGACAACTGGGCTGTCCTGCCAGGTGATGGGATGGGGGTTTCCGGTGCTTTCGGGTGGCTGGAATCTTGTGTCCAGTTGTGGGCCCCTCAGTTCCAGAGGGATACACAGCTGCTGGGTAGAGTCCAGCGCAGAGCCCCGGGGATGATGGAGGGAGGAGAGCATCTCCCTGATGACAGGCTGAGGGAGCTGGGTCTCTTGAGCTTGGAAAAAAGGAGCCTGAGGGGTGACCCACTGAATGTTGATCAATATGTGTGAGGGGTGGGTGTCAGGAGGATGGAGCCAGGATCTGCTCAGGGGCACCCAATGATAAGACAAGGGGCAATGGGTGTGAGCTGGAACAGAGGAGGTTCTACATCAATGTGAGAAGGACCTTCTCAGTGAGGGTAACTGAGCCCTGGAAGGGGCTGCCCTGGGGGGTTGTAGAGTCTCCTTCTCTGGAGATGTTTCAAACCTACCTGGCCATGTTCCTGTGCGATGATCTAGAGGATCCTGCTGTGTTGGGGGGGACTGGACTGGATGATCTTTTGAGGTCTCTTCCAATCCCTCATGTTCTGTGACTCTGTGAACACTCCAGGCTTCTCAGTGCATTCCTGTCTGGAGTTCTCAAAGGGATAACTGCAGTCATCACCCTACAGACCCTGCCTTGAGACTGTTGTTCCTCCCATCATTAATTCTTGGCTAAGTAACAAGAAACTTTCCAAGATGAGTCAGTGAATCATGCAGAGGGCAACTAACTTGTTGTGTAGCCTGTAATGAACATTTCCATCATGAGTACTGGTGTCAGGTTGATGGGGAGATGTCGATAACCATCAGGGACTTCAACACGTAGCATCATGGTGATGCTGGGGTGCCTGGTTTGTCCATCCTGGATGTTCTCTTGCTGTTGACTGACTGTACTGGGCCTCCTGTCTGAGGAAACAAGATAGACATCTGCAGCGTGATCAGAGCAACAGGTCAGGCTAATTGCTCTGCTGTGAACTGTGGTGATACAGGGCAGCTACCCAAGGGCAGCAGTGACTATGTCGTCGACATCTATTAGCCCTTTCCCCATCAGCTCGGTTCCTCTTTTCTCCACCCTAGTCTCCTCCCAAATAAACAAGACACCTCTCATTACTTATCCCCTCTCAATCCAAATTGAGCTCCATCCTACCTGGATCCTGTGCTTCTGATAACAGCTGGATGATCTTGGTCTATTGTGACACCTCTGCCCGCCTGGACGTGTTTCTGTGTGACTGGATCTAGGGGATCCTGCTCTGGCAGGGGAACTTGACCGTGTGATCTTTTGAGGTCCCTCCCAGTCCCTGATGTTCTGTGGTTCTGCTGGTCTTATGTGGGCACCGTAAGCCTTTCGAGATTCCACTCCCCGGAAGGACACAACAACCCTCCCTCGGCATTGTCCGTGAAATCTGGATATTCCTCACGTCATCGGTTTACAACCCGCTCCTCACAGCTATAGGTGTGGCTTTGGTTGGCTTCTTGCACTGGTAGCTGGCAAACCTGGCAGTTGCTCCTGTCATGCCCAGTGGGTTTGTGCATCCCGGTTGGTCAGCTCAGAGGAAGGACGTGGCCAGCTGCTTGCAGCCTGAACAGATCCTGCACGAGTTCCAGGCAGGCTGACCTTAGAGAAGCCCTTGGCAGGACCCCTACGGAAGCTCTGGCAGGAATCCTATGGAAGCCCTGACAGCAACCCTACAGAAGCCCTGACAGGAACCCAGGTGCCTCAGGACTCATAGCCAGACTCTAAATCTCATCCAGGAGGTTTTACATCAGTAAAACCTCGAGCAATATAGAATCATGGAATCACTGAGGCTGGAAAAGCCCTCTGAGCTCATCCATCCCAGGACCTAACATCACCCCATCAGCCAGACCAGGGCACTAAGGGCCACAGCCAGGCTATCCTGATCCTAAGGGATCCTGCTGTGGCAGGGGGATTGGACTGGATGATCTTTCGAGGTGCCTTCAATCCCTAGTGTTGTGAGACTCTGATATTAACCATGAAGCTGCTCATTAATGCTGGATATTAACTATAGAAACAGCTCCCAGCTGGAAGCCTGGGAACTCTTCTGCAGGAAGCAGTTTGCTTCTCTGCAGCCCTTTCACCACGATTTGTTCTGTGGAGACTGCAGGGAAATAATTGAAGGACGTTGAGCTAAGAGCTCTCCAGTGAAAATCCGCTGCCGGGGGCTAGTTGCGGTCCCTCGGGCCAGCGGGGAGCCACGCCGGTGGCCGCTGAGGACCGGCAGCCGCAGCAGCTGTCGCTTGGTGGAGCCAGATTACGCTGGAAACGGGAGCTGCCTCGCCAGGGGCTGCTGCAGGAGGGCTGCGAGACGATGTCTGAGCAGCGCCCAAGGACAAAGACACAAAGTCGGGAATCCAGAGTCTCAAATCTGTTGGGAGATCGGAATTGTTGTGGTTTTGCTTTAGGTTTCTCCGGGTAGGTGCTGCCAGCAGAGGGAACCGCTGTTACATCTTGTTGGACTGGGATAGAAATGCTGGAGGAGTTCATTGGGAGGAGAGGAGACTCAGGGGGGACCTTCTCCCTCTCTCCAACTCTCTAAAGGGAGGTTGTAGGCAGGTGGGGGTCAGCCTCTTCTCCTAGGGAACCAGCGCCAGGACGAGAGGGCAGCAACTGAAGCTGCACCAGGAGGGGGTTAGGTTGGATGTCAGGAAGCCCTTCCTCAGGGAAAGGGTGATCAGAGCCTGGACTGGACTGCCCAGGGCAGTGGGGGAGTCCCCATCATCCCTGGAGGTGTTGAAGGACAGCCTGGCTGTGACTCTTAGTGCCCTGGTCTGGCTGCTGGGGTGATGTTAGGTGCTGGCTGAGCTCAGAGGGCTTCTCCAGCCTCAGTGGTTCTGTGTTGGACACTTGAATTAAAGAAGTGCTGTTAGTACAAGATCCTCTGGCTTCTGATTCTCTGTTGTGTTTATTGTAATTGCTGCTATAGAGATCTTGGATCCCTCTGCCTGAGTGATCAGCAGTTGCAGAATATTTGTGCTCTATGGCACTCTTCATCTTCTCGTTGCAGAGCTTCTCATTGCTCGATGCTGGCAAGATAAGGCCAGATGACAAGTCTACATCTAAGGGCCTGTCCTGGCTGGCACAGAAGCAGCTGTTCTTTCCATAGGTGTTTGTAGGGCTGTCACAGGTCAGTGGAACAGGCTATCAGTTTGCTCCAGCCCACTGTTTATCCTCCAGGGACATTGAGAAGGAGGAGGAGAGCTCTTTTTTGGTGAGGAAAGGCTGGTTGGCTGAGTCTGCAGCCTGTCCGTGGCTGTAGGATGTCCCTACATCCCACAAGTGAGATAGAGAGTCCGTCAGAGCACTGGGGGACTGGCTTTAAGCTGCGTTGGCAGAGGTTCAGGTTGGATGTGAGGAAGAATTTCTCTACTGGAAGGGCTGTCAGGCACTGGAACAGCTGCCCAGGGATGGGGTTCGGTCACCATCCCTGGAAGTGTTGAAGAGAACAGTAGATGTTGTGTCGGGGGGACAGGGATTAGTGGTGCTGATAGGGCTGGGGAAAGGTTGGACTTGATGATCCTGAAGGTCTCTTCCAGCCAAAACTGCTCTGTGATGCTATGACTGCCCTGTGGTGCCTGCTTGAAAATGCCTGTGGAGAATCAAGCTGAACCCACCCTGTCCCGCAGAGAAGCTCCAGCAGCAATCCTGGAGCATCGAGGCTCAGCCAGGCTGTGTCTCTGGGCAGAGAAAATTCAGGAGATAAACAGCTCCTTGCATCTATTAATCAGCACATCTGTCACAGAAGGCACTGCTGGTTGCCTAGGTGCAAAACTAACCCTCACAGCACCGTGGAGCATCCTTCCCACGCCAGAGGGTTCCCAGCATTTGAAGCAATCGAGGTGCAAACCTTGTGCCCGGCTTGACAGCTGCCAGGGTCTGCCTGGGCACCCAGCTCGCTGGGCACAAGCCATGGGCTGCTGCATGACAGCAGGGCTCAGCCAAAGTGCCCTCTGCTGCACCTCCGCTACAGGCTGGACCCAGGGCTGGTTGGAACTCGGGGTTTCTAGCTGGGTTAGATAGAGATGCCTTTCCAACCACCCTTCAAACACCTCTGGGGGTGGTGGCTCCTCCACTTCTCCAGGCAGCCTGTTCCAGTGTGTCACTGCTCCTTCTCTAAAGACTTGTGTTCTCGTTCCCAAGCTGAACTTCCCCTGTGGCCATTTCCTCTGCTCTTGGTGGGTTTTTGGGAAGAGAAGCCAACACTTAGGGGACTGGAGCAGCTGCCTTGTGGGGAGAGCTGGGGCTTCTCAGCCTGGAGAGGAGAAGGTGACGAGGGGACTTCATCCCTGTCTATAAATCCATGAGGGCTGGGTGTCAAGGTGAAAGAGACAGTCTTTTCTCACTTGTGCCCTGGGGTAGGACAAGGGGCACAAGGTATTGGTTGGAGCACAGGAAGGTGACCAGGAGCCAGCAGTGGGCGCTGGTGGCCAAGGGCATCCTGGGGTGGACCACAAGGGGAGTGGTTAGTAGATGGAGAGAGTTTCTCCTCCCCTTCTACTCTGCCCTGGTGAGACCACAGCTGGAATCTTGTGTCCAGTTCTGGGCCACTCAGTTCCAGAAGGACACAGACCTGCTGGAGAGAGTCCAGTGCAGAGCCACAGAGATGATGAAGGGAGGGGAGCATCTCCCTGCTGAGGAAAGGCTGACAGAGCCGGGGCTCTTGAGCTTGGAAAAAAGGAGACTGAAGGGTGACCTCATGAATGTTGATCAACATGTGCAGTGTGGATGTCAGGAGGATGGAGCCAGGCTCTGCTCAGTGGCACCCAGTGACAGGACAAGGGGCAGAGGGTGTCAGCTGGAACAGAGGAGGTTCCACATAAATGTGAGGAGGACCTTCTTTGTGGTGAGGGTGCCAGAGCCCCGGAAGGGGCTGCCCAGGGAGGCTGTGGAGTCTCCTTCTATGGAGACATTTCAAACCTTCCTGGCCATGTTCCTGTGTGACTGGATCTAGGGGATCCTGCTGTGACAAGGGGATTGGACTGGGTGATCTTTCAAAGTCCCTTCCAATCCCTAATGACTGGACCTAGGGGATCCTGCTGTGGCAGGGGGATGGGACTGGGTGATCTTTCAAAATCCCTTCCAATCCCTAATGACTGGATCTAGGGGATCCTGCTGTGGCAGGGGGATTGGACTGGGTGATCTTTCAAAGTCCCTTCCCATCCCTAATGACTGGATCTAGGGGATCCTGCTGTGCCAGGGGGATTGGACTGGGTGATCTTTCAAAGTCCCTTCCAATCCCTGATGTTCTGCAATTCTGTGATCTCCAGACTGCTGTAAAACCAACCTAATTATTTCCTTAGCAGTTTGTCTTCTGGCTGGGTGTGATTGATGAAAGGACCTTTCTTAAACCATCCACCTGAGCATCTTCTTTGAGGACCATGAAGGACCCTCAAAGTGTTTGGAACCCAAATGAATTATTGTATTAGAAGTTTATCTTCTGAGCAGGTGATAACCGTGAAGGATCCCAAAACACTTCAAAATCAATCTAATTATTTTATTAGCAGTTTATCTTCTGGCCAGGTGAGAATGCTGAAGGAACCCTGCTTGGACCTCCACCTGAGCATCATCTTTGCCACTTTCAGTGTTGTTGGTCTCTTCTCACACGGAACAAGAGGATAGGACCAGAGGAAATAGCCTCAAGCTGCCCCAGGGGAGGTTACAGCTGGCACTGAGGAGAAACTTCCACCTGAGAAGGTCCCTCAGCCCTTGGAACAGGCTACTCGAGGAGGCGGTTGAATGGTCATCCCTGGCCGTGTTTCACAGCTGTGGAGATCGGGAGCTCAGCGACAGGTTTTGGGGGGGGAGATTGGGACTGTTGGGCTCAGGGTTGGACTGGACGAGCTCGAAGGTCTTTTTCTCCACCTAGAACCCCTGATTTTACACAGCTTGTGTTGAATAAAACACACCCGCAACACCCCATCGCTCAGCTTAGCTCATCCTCCAGAGGATGCTCAACAGCATAACCGTTCCGATAAACAACATCTAGGGGAAAACCCATCCTAAACCCTCCCTCCTACCCAGCTGGGATGGATGGGGGAGATCCCGCCTACCCGACCCGCCCCGTGTGGGGCGGGTCGAGTAGGCGGGATCTCCCCCATCCCCGACGTGCGGGAGCAGCTCGATCGGTCCCGGGACTCGCAGCCGCCGCCGCCGCCGCCGCCGCCGCCACCGCCACCCGAGGGCAGGGAGAGCCCTACCGGCGCGATGTCCCACTCGGTGGTCCTGCGGGGCCCTTCTCCGTGGGGTTTTCGCTTGGTGGGAGGAAAAGACTTCAGCGCCCCACTAACCATCTCCAGGGTGAGTGAGGAACGGGGGTGCAAAGGATTTGCCGGGAGGGAAGGGATGGGGAGTGGGCATCGGAGCTGGTTGCTGGTACCCTATGGGTACCCTATTGGTACCCAGAGCCTGCGAGCAGTAGTTTTGGGGTCTTTTAAGGATGTTTTATTCAATAGCTGAAGGTTTAAGTGTTTCCCTCTGGCTGTCCCTACCCTTATCCCAACGGGTTCTCTGCTCTTTACTTATTTATTTCAGAGGTTAATTCATAAAAATCCCCTTCTCAAAGCGCTCAGCCCTACAGAGAGGGGTTTGGATCGGTGCCCTGGAGCGAGTTCACAGGCTGTTGGGGTTGGGTGTTTGAGAAGGAAAGCAGCAAGGAGCCCCTCTGCTGGATTCTGGGGTCCCCCGTGGGCTGGTAGTAATTACTGTGTAAGTGTGCTCACGCTCGGGTTTGACCTCAGCACAGCGTCTTCTGGAAACTTCGTCGCTACTATGGGCTTGAAATGGGCTCTGGGAGCAGAGGGATGTGAAAACAAACCATCCTCGGCGCAGGAGAGGGAGCGTGATGAGGTGGGAGTGATGGGCTTGGGTGATGGATGAGGTGCTGAGCTCCAGCTGGGCACGTTGGGGCTTTCCATTGCCATCAGGCTGCTCTGCTGGAGCCGGGAAGCTGCTGCCACAGTGTCCTGCAGTTGGTTCGGGCTGGGTTGTGCTGCCCAGGCAGCTGCTGAGCAAACACTGAGTAAACACTGAGTATTGAAAGGCTTTGAAAGGAGGTAGAGCTTGAGAATATTGCTGTACGACACAGGGGCTGTCTGTCCATTCATCTGCCAGCGGCGGGACAGAGGAGGGAGAACATGTTCCCAGAGAACACGTTCCCTGAGTTTGGAGTAAATAAGGGCTGGATCTGAGTTCCAGCAGTCCTGTTAGGCAGTGCTTTGCAGCTCTGCTTTTACTCTGTCCCTTGTTGAGTGTCCCAGTGAGGGCTCTTTTGAGGAGGAGATGGATGGAGATGAGCGAGGAGCCAGACTGGGAAAGGCCAGCAACGCTGGAGCTATCCCAGCAGAGCCCTAACCCACCTCTCCGTGCCAGGGAAGATCTTCCTGTTGTGAAGATGAACATCTTCACTTAGCGAAGGAGCCTGTTTTCCTGCTGCTTTGAAAAAGGTTTGGCTTGATATGAAACAAGAAGCAACAGAGCCTGCGTTTGCCCAGCCACGGGACCTGCCAAATTCCTCCTTGGATTGAGCAGATTCTGGGTGGTGGGAGGATAATTCTCATCGTCCTGCTCTGGAATCCCAATGGGCTGCAGCGCAGGGAGCAGTTGTAGGGTTTTATTTATATTCCCTATACTTTGATCTGACTTCTGCAAACTCTTTCTTAGCATTGGTCTAGGGGATCCTGCTGTGGCAGGGGGATGGGACTGGATGGTCTTTCGAGGTCCCTTCCAATCCCTAATGATCCTATGATTCTATTTCACTTAGTGGAATGTAGCTGGGATGGAAATACGGGTGTAGGGGGCTCTGCTTGGGCTCAGGTTGGTTAATGCAAGAGGAGACCTCGCTCCTCTTCCCATTATTATAGGGAAATGGGGAAACTGGGGGGAAACTGGTGTCTGCTGTAGCTTCCAGTCACGGGGAGATGCAGGAAGGGGCTGCTGCAGAGGGGCTCCCAGGGCTTTGCTCGGTGGTGGGTCTGTGCTAACATCCTACCTGGGCTGGTCCCGCTGGGAATTCGTACACTGAGCTTTGGGGTTTGAGGCATCCGACAGCCACCCACGTCCAGCTCTGGGTGCCAGAGGCTGGCTG
Source organism: Phoeniculus purpureus (assembly GCA_028565055.1). Classification (NCBI taxonomy): domain Eukaryota; kingdom Metazoa; phylum Chordata; class Aves; order Bucerotiformes; family Phoeniculidae; genus Phoeniculus; species Phoeniculus purpureus. The sequence continues at coordinate 24,930,846 of JAOXOE010000506.1, forward strand.
GCTGCTTACAAAACACAAGTTAATCTGCGTCGGGGTTGAAAAACAGTTCTTTGGCCGTGAATAGGGTGGGTTCCTCTCCTCTCGGTGAAGCTACCTCGGGAAAGGGTTTGTCCCCAGACCTTTTGCTGGCTGTAGCAGCTCAGGGCTGCGTCTCTGCTGCAGGAGCCGCAGCTTCTCCAAAGCCTGGCTCCGTGTCCTTGCTCCAGCTTGAGCAGAAGCAGAGCTGCTTCACATTGCGTTAGCGGGATCTGGAGCCAAAGTGTTACTGCTGGTGGGGAAATAATGAATGGGACTTGGCAACCTCAGCGAGACTTGCCTTAGCCTTTAGCCCCCTGCAAGGTCACAGCTCTTGCACAGGTGCTGGGGGTGGTGGTGGTGAGCCCATCCCTTGCAGCTGTTTGAAACCTGGCCATGACATCAAGCAAGGATCTGCTTCTCTTGAAAGCAGGTCGCTTCCCTCTGCTTCTCATCTTGGGTACGATGTGATTGCCCAAGTGATGGGGAGCAGCTGCTGCTGAGCCCAGCCCTAGACAGGCCGGGGCTGGGATTCGGCTCTTCTCTGTTGGGAAGGACAAATGAGGGTCCAGAGGGGTCTGCACAGGGCATCTTCCTCATGTGGTCCCATGAAACTGTTTTGTCTTGTTTTTCCCTGATTTTCCTTGCACTTCCAGTGCTGGGCCCCTCAGTTCCAGAAGGACACAGAGCTGCTGGAGAGAGCCCAGCACAGAGCCACAGGGATGATG
>JAOXOE010000506.1:24944544-24957864 GCA_028565055.1 Phoeniculus purpureus
CCTGCTTCACTGTACAGCAGTCCCTGCTGTAACCATGGGGTCTGTTATGGCACAGACCCTGCTTCACTGTACAGCAGTCCCTGCTGTAACCATGGGGTCTGTTATGGCACAGACCCTGCTTCACTGTACAGCAGTCCCTGCTGTAACCATGGGGTCTGTTATGGCACAGACCCTGCTTCACTGTACAGCAGACCCTGCCGTAACCATGGGGTCTGTTATGGCACAGACCCTGCTTCTGGTACCTCTGACAATGTACGTGTCAGAGAAAGCATGGAAGATCTGATTAAACATTATCAAAGTGATCTCTAGACACTCTTGCTGTTTGCTTGCTTCACTTAAGACCGCCTCTGAGGAGGTATTTGAGTCCCTCATGAACCGTGATGACTTCTGCATGAACACAGTCAGGATGTCAGCAGCACAAGGAAAATAAACCTCATAAAAATCCAGGTGATTCTAGTCCCTGAGTAGAGGGGGACTAGAGACTAAAGACTGAGAGACTTATTGTTCTCACATTAAACAGGGTGAATGTTTAGTTCAATGCCAGGTGTACCTGGAGCTGGGTTTTAACAGCAGGCAGAGCAACCGAGGAGTGCAAAGGAGTCTCCTTACCTCACAGAACATAGGCAACTTTTTGGCAAAATCCACCACTCTTGTAATCGCTGGTGTGATGATTTTTGTAAACTGGCTGAAGGCTTCTAAATCCACTTTCCCACCTTCTGGGGCGTTAACTATTGGTGCCTGCCCAATATCTTCTGGCTAAGGATATAAACACAGACATTTAAAGGATCAATCCATCTTAGAGCAAGTATTTTCAATTAAATAAAGTCTTTTCAATTTCCACAAAGTCCTTTTCAATTTCCATAAAGTCCTGCTTGGTGACGGCAGAGATGATAAAAAATGTTCCTGTGTGACTTGGTCTAGGTGGTCCTGCTCTGGTGGGGGGATTGAACTAGATGATCTTTCGAGGTCACTTCCAATCCCTAATGATTCTATGATTCTATGAACAAAACCCAGTCTGTCACTGTATAAGTGGTGCCCATTAAACCACAGATTATGGATTTGTCCAGCTGCTGGAGAGAGCCCAGTGCAGAGCCACAGGGATGATGGAGGGAGGGGAGCATCTCCCTGCTGAGGAAAGACTGAGGGAGCTGGGTCTCTTGAGCTTGGAAAAAGGAGCCTGAGGGGTGACCCAAAGAATGTTGATCAATATGGAAAGGGTGGGTGTCAGGAGGATGGAGCCAGGCTCTGCTCAGGGGCACGCAATGACAGAACAAGGGGCAATGGGTGTGAGCTGGAACAGAGGAGGTTCCACATCAATATGAGAAGGAACTTATTCCCAGTGAGAGTGACAGAGCCCTGGAAAGGGCTACCCATGGGGGCTGTGGAATCTCCTTCTCTGGAAATGTTTCAAACCCACCTGGCCTTGTTACTGTGTGACTGGATCTATGGGATCCTGCTGTGTCAGGGGGATTGGACTGGATGATCTTTTGAGGTCCCTTCCAATCCCTATCTTCCTACAATCCTGTGACTCTGAGAAAGGCACACACACAGGGGATGTGCTGGAAGCGCTGTCTACAACACAACATAGCGCTTGGCAGGTTTCTTCTAAGCCACAGATCATAACAGATCCTTCCACACCTCTGTCACCCATCTGAATCCAAAGCTAGCCTTGGTCCAAGAAGAAACCCAGCCGTGCACTACTGAGGTAAGCAACAATTGTAAAGAACAATGGAGAGGGGTGGGGACAATTATCTGACAGTTCTTACTAAAGAACTCAAAAACCCCCCTGTTCCAGGCTCCCTCCCTTCCTGAATCTTGGGAAACTAAACCACATTGTCTGTGGGCTCATGACAAACAGCCTTCATCACTTCCAAGCGAGACGAGCAAATACTTCAAACCACACGTAGGATTGCTGGGGAGAAACAGGCAGAGTGCGGCATTGTCATGGGGAAGACAAAAGGAGTCAGGATGGATGGCTAAAGCTAACACACTCCAGAAGGGCATGGAATGGGAAAGTCATAGAATCACAGAACAGCTTTGTCTGCAACAGACCTTCAAGATCAAGTCCGATCTTTCCCCCACCCTATCAGCACCACTAGACTCTGTCTCCCAACACAACATCTACCCTTCTCTTCAACACCCCTAGGGATGGTGACTCAACCCCCTCCCTGAGCAGCTGTTCCAGTGCCTGACAACTCGTTCAGGAAAGAAATCCCTCCTGACGTCCAACCTGAACCTCCCCTGGCACAGCTTAAGGCCATTTCCCATTGTCGGATCACTGGCCGCTAGGGAGAACGGACCAACCTCAACCTCTCCACACACTCCTTTCAAGTAGTTGTAGAAAGCAATAAGATCTTCCCTCAGTCTCCTCTTCTCCAGGCTAAACAGCCCCAGATCTCAGCCGTTCCTCATACGACACCTGTCCCAAATCCTTTACCGGCTTGGTAGTCGCCTCTGTCCCTTCTCCAGCCCTTCAATGTCCCTTTTTTGACAGGGGTAGTAACCAGAAGACAAGGAGAAAGGGTTACAGATTTGAAGAGGATGGACATTAGCAACAAATTCTTTGCTGTGAGGGTGGGGAGATGCTGGAACAGGTTGCCCAAGGCAGCTGTGGCTGCCCCATCGCAGGCAGTGCTGAAGGGCGGGTTGGCTGGGGCCCTGAGTAACCTGCTCTAGTGAAGGTGTCACTGCCTCTGCAGCGGGGTTGGATCTGGATGATCTTTAAGGTCCCTTCCAACCCTGGTCACTGTATGATTAAATTAGCAAAACAGTATAAAAGAGATTAGCTGATTTGAATGTCTACTTTCTCTCAGCAAGTGAACAGTGGTTTGAGATTCCCATGGTGAATTAGGCAGCAGGAGTCTAGACTCACAACAAATTAGTATTGACTATCTGGTTTGGTGCACACAGACCGTTAAAGCCCCCTGTGAATTCCTGGAACACAACTCATTACGTCTTTCTTTGTGCTGTGTAAGCATTTTGCACTCTGCATTTATTTCCTTTAAAAAACAGATTAAAAAAAAAATCAAAGGAAACCTTTGCTAGGGCTGAGCACCACAAACCACCATCTGTCTTCTGATCCTTAGCTAACTTGGACTGAAAACCTAAGTCATCTTTTAGTCTGAAATCCTAATGTTAGAGCACATCTATCACAGAACATTAGGGATTGGAAGGGACCTCAAAAGATCATCCAGTCCAATCCCCCTGCCACAGCAGGATCCCCCAGATCCAGTCGCACAGGAACATGTCCGCCCAGTTTTAAACTTCTCCAGAGGATATTCTGCAACTCCTCTGGGCAGTTGCTGTCACCCTTACTTGGAAGATGTTCCTTCTCATATTGATGCAGAACCTCCTCTGGTCCAGCTCACACCCGCTGGCCCTTGTCCTATCATTAGATGACACTAAGACAGTCAATCTTTTCTGCAAATCATGTTCTACTACACACACAATCTACACAGCTTATTAGGTTTGGAAGTGGCCTTCAAAGCCCCTTTACAAAACAACCTATTTGAATCCATGACCTAGAAGAGATAAAGCCTCTGGGATAAAACAACAGTAACTGTTCAGTATTCCTCTGAAGACCCTCAAAGGACCCTCAAAGTTGTAAACAGAACCAGCCCTAACCCAGACAAATGCATTAGGTTTCTAAAAAGCAAGTTTTCTGTTTAAAAACACTCACAGCCCAAAAAAAGGTCAAACTAACTACTTGAACTCAGATACCATCTGGCAGCCCATACAAAATGCAGAGCGAGGTGCCTGCAGCAGCTGTACCACCTCCCTTCAGGAAGCACCAGCTGCTCAGCTAATCTCTTAAGAGGTGGCAAGAATTGAGGGCAGCACCAATTACTAGTCATACATTCCTGAGTTGCAATAGATGCGTTCAAGAACAGGAGACTTCCGCTACTTCTAACCATTCTGACGTCTTTCTTTATATAACTGTAGGATGCTTTTTGTGACTTCGTTGCAAAAGCTTTTGCAATCACAAGGCTGCTTGTGATTATATTTTTCCACCCACTTGAAATAACGGAGCAAAAGAAAGTCTGTTAGTCTTGCCGCAGCGAACTGTGAAGTTTTCAGTAATTACATGGCACGATGTAGCAGAGCCATCGAGGCAATCAACTTAAACTCTACCTACATTTTACAACATCAGTTGCTGTAGTGTAAAAATACAGAAGCTATGGGTGAGCATTCCTTTTTCAGTAATGCCTTTCCTCTGAAGTTTCTCTTCCTACTAACAGCTGGGAATCAGCAGAGACAAAGAAGCTGTGTGGCACAGCATGGACATGTAATTGACATGTACAGTAATTCAGAGTTCTCAGAGAAAGAATCCCAGTGAAACTAGTATCAGGTTCAATAAATCTATGTTATCATGATAAATGTTTTGAGCTCTTTTGACATAGGACAGCTAGATTTGTTAGCTCACATGTCACCCTGAGATGAGATATCAAAGGACTGGCTCACCACATGAGATAGTATGGCTGGCCCTGCTGATATTTTTCCTTCCATACCTCTGATGGTTCTTGTTGTTGACAGATGGTGGCTGACCAGCAGAATCCAGACTGTCATGTCAGTCATAAACGGCTGCATTTAAAGAAGCAGTACATGTAGCAACAGCTGGAAAGACAAACAGGTTTGGTCTATCAACTTATCCCATGAGGGTCTTCAAGCCTAGATGTAGACATTTGGTATCAATTTCCAAATACAATATTAAAGACAGTGAGTCAGTTGGAAAAAGCCCAGGACCACATTGGCTCGCAAAAGAAGAAACATGAACTCTCATTTTAGCTGAAATGAGACTCAGAAAATTCACAGCAGAATCATTCTTAGTTTCACTCTGTGGGCAATGACAGAACATGAAAGATGTACTATTTCTTCTAGCCGTGCTGCATATGAAAGGACCTGCAGAAAAGCTGGAGAGGGGCTTTTTACAAGGATCTGTAGTGATGAGACAGGGCACAGTGTCCTGAAACTGAAACAGGGTAGATTTAGGTTGGATATTATGAAGAAGTTTCTCATTATGAAGGTGGTGAAGCATTAGAATAAGTTGCCAAAGGAGTTTGTGGATGCCCCATACCTAGAAGTGTTCAAGGCCAGGTTGGATGGGGCATTGACCAACCTGGTCTAGGGGGAAAGAGGTGCCCCTGCCCACAGATGGGTTTGGAACTGGATGATCTTCAAAGCCCCTTCCAGCTTAAACCATTATATGATTCTGTGAGTCCATGCTTCTATGAAGAGTTTTCTAAATCAAATACTCAGTTTTCTGGAGGTGCTAGAAGACCAATAGGCTAAGTAGGCGTCACAAAACAACACCTGTCGGCTTCTGTTAAGCCCACACGCATACGTATATGTAACAAAAAACATACATACATGTAATAAAACACACAGGTGAATGTACTCGTATTTCCCTCAAGAAAAATAACAGCCACAGTAATCTTTACTTCCATTAGATATTTTATATCTTATGGAAGTGAACTTTACAGAGCCGCTTTTTGTCTGGAAACAACAACGGTAGGACAACTGATTCTCTTGCATCCTTGGTCTGAAGATGCTAATGCTTTTTCAAATGCCTGTCTGTGCACATCAAAGGGTCAAGAAGATGAATTCTTCCTGCCCAGATAATGGTGCCAATTTCAAATGAAATGTTAATTCTGGGTGGCAAAGCTCAAAATTACGCTATGCTTTAGAAAAGCAGATAAAGTTATTGACATTTTTGTTTTCCAAAGCATTACTGTCTAATTTTCAGAGCATTTTGCTGTTCAGAGCATTTGTTTGTTGGAAGAGTGTTAGCTATGCAGCTAATTTTAGTTTAAACATTCCTGGTAACTGTGCTTCAGCTTACAATAGTGGTTTGAGCCATGAAATAGATAATAGTTTTCTTGTGGCCATTACCCCATTCATTTCTGGATGTAGAACAATTTCTAATACATTTAAAATATAAAGCCATTTCTAATATATTAAAATATACATTTAGAAAAGTTTGAGCAAAGATCTCTGATTGTTTAACCAACTGCATTATGAACAAAATGAATCCCTGAAATACATTTTCTTGTATGTGATAACATCAAGTATTATGGTCAGCATAACTTAATTTACTAGCTTTAATTTGTCTCACCTCTTTCCTCTTGTTCTACTATAAAACAGACAGACAAAAGTCTAGCAAGAAGCATGTGTAAAGCAAGTAGGACCAAAGACTGTCTCAGCCTTAGTATAAAATCATGGGTTTAAAAGCTTGAAAACTTATGCCAGAAGAGCGACAAACATGGATAAAGACGTATCAGTTGAATAGCAAACTGAGACAAAATTCAGACTTTCAGAACCGACTCATTCTTAGGTCATAATATCCACAGAGCACTACTGAACTGACAACTGGAATACATTCTCGCTTCATCCTGTTTCAGTAATTCCAGTGTAGGGATATGTCTAAGTAGTCAGCAAGCTCAAATCCACTCGTGTCTACTAATGACAAATGTGGCACCACTGCATGTTTCTTTTGCAGTTGTTCAAATAACTGCACTGCCTATATAAAATTGATGAATATTCAACAGGAATACCCTTATATTATGATGCATTAAAAAAAAACCTCTGGACTCAAACTGTTTACAGAAATCAAAGGATTTTACCCTTTTTTTCTCTAAGTCCTGTGAGCTACTACCATTGCTGCTTGCCTCTTAACCACTGCTCACTGTGTTTGTGGACAGGATTCCCACCACATCTGTGAGTCTTTTCTATGATCCAGAGCAAGTGAAAATATTCTGAAATGGATACCTATGGTCACCACATAGCTTCATCTTACTTGCTGATCCAGGACCCAAGTATTATCTACTCATTCTATCTCCAAGGCTTCTGCCCTCCCTAAAACACTTTCCTACTATTATGCACACACTGCTGTGTTAAAATTTGTACTTCATTCTTGCCATGATTGAGATTTTTCCTTACATACCAAACAGCAGCTGCTTTTGTAGCTTTAATTTATCATCACCCAAAGGGGATCTAAAGCGTGAGCAATCAGAACAGTGATCATTTATACTAGGCTGGCAATGAAGTACAATGGCTACAAAAGATCAATTGCAGTAAATATTCAGACACTTGTAAGAAATAGGCAGATTGCAGGACTTGGTCTACAATATCATTTTCTGCCACCTTTGGGTGGGGTACCATGAAAGGGGGTAAATAAGTAAAGATATCAGTTAGTAACACATAGTGGTTAAGTGCTTAAGTTTGAGATACTCTCCCATCTTCTGGAAACTTACAGCTTATGGAAACTGGTTCTGTCAGAGGCTGCATTTGGAACATCTGAGGCTGACATTGCTTGAAACTGTTTCTTTGAATGTGTTTTACCATTAGCCCTTTGGAGTTGTGACAGCTGCAAGATTCACCACCACAGTCTGTGGGGATTGAGTTTCATAAAAGCCATCTACACAGAGAACAAGAGTTCTTTCATTCAACTTCTTTCTGTAAAGTTGATATATCTAGGCTCTTTCTGCAAAAACACTGTATGTTTTCACTACCTTCCCTCAGATAGGAAAAATCATGCACTGGAAGAAGTTATTTTCTCTCTATTGAGTTTAGGAGGTTTACTAAAGACTCCCAACTTTAGACAATTGAACAGATTCAATTTCTTCCATGTGAATAGTCTCCATACATCACCTTGTTCTGACTGATTTTAGTGTCTGCCTTCCTGAGCTGTGCAGTACAAAGCACGCAGAAATGGGAAAATATTTGGACCCGTTTGTAGAGGTAATTAATATGTCATATGGCATAATATATGTTATACTATGCAAGGGAACAGAAATGTTAGAAATAATCCATACCCTTTGGATACATCAAGAGACACAGAAGCAACAGAAAGGCAGTGCATTGCACTGAAACTACTGATTTTTCTGACCTTTGGCGTACTGCCTCCAGGACATCACACAAATAACAATCTTATAACCTATGTAACATGAAGAGCAAATACTGCAAGACCATTCTTTTAAAACGTGTCAGAGACAGAAATCTTTCACGTTTGTACATCACAAATAAAAATCAGTGTCACATTGAAGACATTTGGAAACACAGAATCTGTCACCAGATAATTTATCTGGTTATACTTCTTTTACAACTTGAATAAAACCCACTTCTTTTGCCTGGAAGCAGTACGCCGCGTGAAGACACAGTAAAAAGTAACTAGACATGATTTTCTATTAGATACTCATCTGTCTTGGGAGAGATTCCACTCATCTTCAGCCACTTTGCAGTTCTAGTGGTATCTTCTACCAGGTTAAATCTAAATCCTTCTGCAGATGCCAGCAAAAGGCATTCTGTTTTCAAAGCTCATGTGAAGTTGAAGTGGTATACACTTCTACAAAACAAATGCTATTTTCTTGATCTATTATTAACAACAGAGTGCCTGGAGACTCTGCCGAAGAAGGAAATGCATTATAGTGTGCTATAAATACTCTAGGGTTAATTTTGGGTTGCAGGAAGGCTAGTCTAAACATTTCCCCATCGTTACCAATGTTGCAAAGCTATGTACTATAACTGGTCTCTATGTAAATGCTTAAAAAACTGGGTGTCTTTCCTCTCTTCCCCAACACTGACTTCAGCAATAGTCATACAAATCTGTTGACAAATCACAAAAGGGGGTTTCAGATACAAAGCAGGTCCCTTTTTATGAAACACACAATTTACAGAACAGTTTTACATGCCATCTTACTCTTGACAGCCAAAAAACCTTTGAAGTGAAATTATTATGAACACCTCCAGAGAATGTGAACAGACAGCAGTTTAGAACCGCTTATGTGCCCAGTTCTTAAATGGCAGCTCACAGATGTGTTATATGGAATCAGTTTCACATTTAATGAGAGCTTATGGAGAAATTGACTGCTACTAAGTTAAAGACTTTTTTTCTTCTTATCAGAATGGTTTGAGTTTGAAGGGACATTTAAAATAATCTTACTCCCAATATATTGTTCTATGATCTTGCCATGGACAGAGACACATTCTACTAGACCACGTTGTTCAAAAACGCATCCAATCTGTCCTTGAGCATTTAGAGGAAGGGGCATCCACAGCTTCTGTAGACAACCTATTCCTAAGCCTCACCACTCTCTTAGTAAAGAACTTCTTATATCTGTTAACATAAATCTCTTTATGTTTGAAATCTTTATCCCTCATCCTATCCCTACAATCTCTGACAAACGGTCCCTCCCCATCATTTCCTGTATGTGCTAGAAGGCCACTAACAAGTCTTCCTAGAGCCTTCTCCTCCAGGGTGAACAACTCCAACCCTGTCCACCTGTCTTCAAAAAGAAGGTGCTTTAACCCTCTGGTGATCTTTGTATACTTCATATTTCTGTTTATTTTATTGAGTGTGAACATGATCGACTTTCATCCGCAGATGATGGCCATATAACAGCGTGGAGTTACAAGGATTAGTCGTGGTGCAACCCTATATTGTAAATACTTGAAGCAATCTTATTTGAAAGCTTATACTTGTACAAGACAAGGCAAACACCAATCCGTTCCTGCACTTTTTTTCAATGACATCTCTCAGAAGTACTTGTACACCATTATCACAACAACTTCACAGTTATTTATAACCTTGCATAGTAAAGGATCAGTTTCTAATTATAGAAACGTTCCGGTTTCACCACTGCCACTGAGTTTGAGCAAAAGGTTCAGACCATTGCCAAGTTTTTTTATTGGTAAAGACAAAATAAATCACAAAATTTAGCATGGCAAAGACAGTGGTTTGTTTATCATATCCTTTCAGACTACATAGGTTTCCACAGCTATCAGTGTTGTCATCAGTAAGAAACATAACACGTTTAGTGATACGAAACTGGTATTTTAAAAAGCAAGACTAATTTGGCCTTGAAATACTGCTTTGCTTTAAACACCTTCTTTTTCAGGGTCCCACAGTGACTTCAGTAAGGCTAGGTTACTTGTGGTAAAAAGCACTACTAGTGAATTAGGGAACTTCTACATAATATCCATCAAACTGTTTCATGAGGCATCCTTCAAGGATGGTTTCAAGAAATGCACCCATAACACTCTACTAGGGAGAAATTACTTGCTAATCTTCACCCTCAGAATTTTCACAAATCACTCTTCAGGTGCCTTGACCGACAGTTTGTATTATGTGATTCTGTACACAGGAATTAAGAGATGGTAAGTTTTCTTCAGCTGCTCACGCTCTCCCATTGCTACACAGGGGAATGCTCACACACAGGATAATTGCCTATTTTTCTTGGTGCTGGGTGGGTTTCACAGCACATATGGTGGGTAGAATTTGTAAAGAATCTGACCTTACTGACTCGCATTCTCCCAAAGGTTAATCTGAATTCTACCATATTGGAAGGAAAGCCGTGATATCATATGGAAAATAAACTGAAAGTCATTGCGAAGTTGCAATCAGCTAAAGGTTTCACAAACTTCATGATGCTAACGCAAATAACTTCCAGAAAATGGACTCAGCAGTCTGAGTACCAGCTATCACGATAAGACTGTTATGAAGTACCATTAGGTTTGTGACTGACAGTGACCTGTGTGACAGTACCATATCACAAACGAAATTACATTAAAATGAACACCCCTATCAGTCTTCAGCAAAGGAGAAAAGGGCAGATGCAGAAGTGCACAAATTCAACAAAGTGAACAACAAACTCATGTGAAATCTGCATCAATTTAACATATAAGAGACAGGAATAATACCATATAGACCTCGCCTTCAAACCGTTGGAAACGTTGTACACTTCAGTGTCTACCCATTATCGAAATTGAGAATTTGGTAGCAGCCACACAAATAGCTAATTACGTACTGAAGTGCGTGCTTGACAATCACAGCCACAGTGTCTACACTTTGGAGTGTGTGTTGAATTCTTAGTTTGTTTCAATGAACTAAATTAACATTTTCTCCTCTGCTCCTCCACAAGCACGTCAGAATTCATGTCTTAAATTGGGTCTGTTTTTCCTGTGATTCATAAAGAAACCGGAAGACTTTCAAAATCATTTATAGATTTCAATTTTTATACAGTAGCTGTATTCCTACTGGCATGCCTTTCACACTGCAGATGACAGGAACGATAGAAAGATTCCAATGCCTGAATGAACCGTATTTGCTAACAATGTACGATGTGCAAGGTCTATCTATGTGCATAGCAGTATTTAAAAAACACACAAGACTTCACATATGTTTTAAAGAAAAAATGCTAAATTTTTATATTTTTCAGAAAGTTAAGCTGATCTTCTGTAACAGAAAGGCCAGTGACATTCTCTCTTTTACTGGATTTTTCTTCAATTCCAAATCCAATTCAGAGATGTGCTTGTGATTGTCAACACTCTGAGACTCACCAGTCTCCTAACTCTCATTTTCTCTGTCCTTTCAGACTTTTTGCTCCTCACATTTGTCTTCCAGTTGATCTTTTGCACTTTCGGATAAATTGGGAATTAGACAACCAAACGGTTAAAATGAAAAAAAAAACTGTGTCAGCAGAGCACAACTGACGTGAAAAACTAGAAGGCAATAATAAGAAGCATCTTGTAACAACAGCCTTTAATGAAACTGAGGGTGCAATCTGAAAGTGTTTGAATCAGTTACCACAGGCAATTTCTACCTCAGTTTGAAGCACTGTCTTGACCACACAGCAAATATGCTAAGGTCAGAATGGCACCACTGACATCATCATTACTAAATAATTACAAATGAGGACAAACATTTCTTAGGATACGGAAAAAAAGGATCCAATTTATCTGAATTTTTCTGTAGTTGAAACTGAAGGAAGCTAGGCAGGCTGAGTCTGCAGCTCAAATAGCTGAGCTCTGTTGAAGAAAAGATGTTGAGGTACCAGGGAAAAAAAAGAGCCAAAAAGGCTTTTTCAAAATATCATATAAAATACTCAAAGAGTGATAGCATACTGGGCACTTGACTGGGGCTGTGGGCTGCAAATCAGTTGTAGGAATACTACACAGGAAAAATAAAAGAGAAAAATTAACAATTTATGGCTATCTTAATTGTTCTTTTAACTTTGGTCTTTCGTTGTGCAAAAATATTGTAGAAATCTTTGGCTCTCTGAACGCATTAGGGAGAATTTTTGCCACGGCATATCGTCTAATTTTTAATATACATAATTCATTCCTTATTTTTAAAAGCATTTTACTGTTTCAAGTCTGCCATAGATTATTTAATACTGCTTTTCACATTCTGAGGGCAGCACACATAAAAACAGTCATTACCGTCATATCTCACAAGGCTTGTGACTTCTAACATTGGAAATGATTCCTTATCATTTGAAACATCTGTTTTATATATTTCAAGTAAGTAGTTTTCTATTGATCTTGCTCTTAATTAGATTTCTTTACAAGCCAGCTGAGTTACATGACTACATCAGTAATTTGACCTCGAGAGGAATAACTTAGAAATTCATTGTGACCTGTTGCATGAGTATAATAAAAAAGTACTTTCAGCTGGCCTTTTGATACTGGCTACTATTCAGCAGCACTTAAATCTGCACATGATTGATTGTTAATTGAAGAACACCCTATGTGGAAACATCATAAAAGACAGTTTGAGATGTTAATGCACTGGAATAGGTTGTCCAGAGAGACTGTGGATGTCCCTGCCGTGGAAATATTCAAGCCCGGGTTGGCTAGGGCTCTGGACAGTCTGGTTTAGTGAGATGTCCTTGTCCATGGTAGTCAGAGGGGTTGCAATTAGATGGTCTCTGAGGTCTCTTCCAACTGAAGCCATTCCACGACTCTATGTATTTTATGAAATTAATTAGGACATATGTTCGTTTAATGTCATCTATCTTTGATAGACCTTATCTGTAGTGTATTTGAGAGCCAGACAAAATTTAGAAGAAACCTGATATTTGCACTGTATGGAGCAAAGTTAATTTTTTAAGCACACTAAAGTTTTATTTATTTAAGTTGGGAGTTTAAGATAGCAAAATTTGAAATTTGTCTATCAGCTACAACTGAATAACAATCCGTGTCACTTGATCATGCCACAGTTATCAATTGCCAAAGTAAATCAATAAATCTTAGCAGGACAGAAATCATGTAACAGAGGTAGACAGAGATTCTCAATTGACACTAATGACCTCTTGTTGAAAAAAAGATGGCCTGTGAAAAATGTAAGTATATAATTCTTGACATGAAACTTAGACTGACCAAATAACTGTGAATTTCACAGTATCACAGTATCACAGTATTACCAGGGTTGGAAGGGACCTAATAGATCATCAAGTCCAACCCTTATCACAGAGCTCAAGGCTAGACCATGGCACCAAGTGCCATGTCCAATCCTGCCTTGAACAGCTCCAGGGACGGCGACTC
>JAOXOE010000506.1:24962328-24973386 GCA_028565055.1 Phoeniculus purpureus
GCAGAGCCTGGCTCCATCCTCCTGACACCCACCCTTCACATCTTTATCAACATTAATGGGGTCACCCCTCAGTCTCTGTTTCTACTGAAAACATTTTAGCCCAAACTGTTCCACTGCTTCAACTGCAGTGACTGGTTCTGCACTTGCATCTACCACCAACTACAGGTACAAAACACACTACTCTACGAGTCAGACCAGGCTCTTGTGTTGCTCCCCCCAAATCATTTCAATGCTTTTCGAGACCATAACGTGACTGCAACTAACTTACTAAGCCTCTGCAGACATCAGTTCTACTACTGATGGAAAAGCGAATCACAGAACACTAGGGACTGGAAGGGACTGCGGGAGATCATCCAGTTCAGTCCCCTGCCACAGCAGGGTCTCTTAGATTCAGTTGCACAGGAACATGGCCAGGCGGGTTCGAAATGTCTCCGAAGAAGGAGACTCCAGTTTCAACCCTTTGGGACAGAACTTGGAACAGCACCTCATTTTATTTACTCGTTTGTTGAATTATTTCCGAAGGACACAGAGAAGTTATTCAACTCCCTTTCACAAACAATCAGCATGGAAGATGCTGATGGGTTTTTTCCTTCCCGGAGGGAAAAGAAGACTTTAAACCTCAATAACTCGCAAAAAATTGGGGTAGGGCAGGGGGGATTGGACTGGAAGATCTTTTGAGGCCCCTTCCGATCCCTGATGTTCTGTGATTCTGTGAAAAGACCCCATGTGCTGCTGAAAAGTCCAGTCGGATTCGAGCAGCCCGGCGGTGTTCAGCCTGTTAGCAGAGCTACCAACCGCAACAATGAAGGCTCCTCACGAACACCTGCTCAGCGACTTAATTTGGCTCTAATGGGCTATTACCGAGGCTTCTCCCTCGTCCCCCCTCCTCCCCAAATCAATTCTGGATCAATACCGACACAAATGTCCTGTGCAGAGCCTTCTGTTCTGAAGACGGGATTAAAGACTCGTTAGTTTGGTTGAAAGATGGAAATTAAAAATGAGAGACCCTGCACATGTCCCCTGAATTTTGCTCTCTTCTGCTAAACCATCCTGGCGTCTGCAAAGGGCCAACAGAAGGGAGGCACCTTTTGTGGCAGTAACAGGGCTCCAAAGAACCCCAAAGCGCGGTGCTTGGGCTCCGCGAAGGGTCAGTTAAAGCCCTGCTCGAGAGCTGGCTTCCACCAGAACTCACTGCCTTTCCTTACTGAAACAGAGGCAGGAGAAGACAAGGGCAGACGAGGAGGTTTTACAGGCAGTTTGCTGCCAAAACAAATAGAAAACAGAGTAGATGTCGGGTATCTTCTGTGCTGAAACAACCTACCTAAAGCCCTGACCTAGGCATGGAGCATATTATACAGAAAACATAAACCAGTACGATCCCACGGGTCTTTTCCAACCTGGACGATTCCATGAGTCTATATAGAAAATATGATCGAGGGGATCCTGCTGTGGCAGGGGATTGGACTGGAGGATCTTTCGGGGTCCCTTCCAATCCCTAAATGTTCTGTGATTCTGAGATATATTGTCTATAATATAATAGTTATAAAATATTATCGATAAGATATTACAGATAAAATAGTACTTACAAAATATTATCTATAAACCAGCATTTGTAAAATATTATTTCTATGATCGAGGGGATCCTGCTGTGGCAGGGGGATTGGACTGGAGGATCTTTTGGGGTCCCTTCCAACCCCTAAACGTTCTGTGATTCTGTGATTTGGTGAAATACTGTCTATTAGACAACAGTCCTAAAATATTGTATATAAAATGTTATAGATAAAATGGTGCCTATAAAATATTATAGATAAAAGAGTAGTTATGAAATACTGGCTATAAAATAGTACTTATAAAATATTATCTATAAAACAGTGTTTATCATCTATAAAACAGTACTCATAAAGTATTATCTATAAAACTCTACTTATAAAATATGATCTAAACCAGTACTTAAATAAAATAATACTTAACAGTATTAAATAAAATATTACCTATGAAACTGTACTTATAAAACATTATTGATAACCTTTGACGTGTTGAAGAACCTGTTCCTTCACTGACGTGGCAACAGCAAGTCTTTCCATTCCCTGAGCCCATCCCACAAACTACTTTTCTTTCACTTTGGGAAAAGTCTACACTGAGTTAGAAATTGATTAGCTCAAACCCAACAGCAGCTAAAACAGCCTTAAACCACCCCCCCAATCTAAAATCTTGCACAAATACAAACCCAAGCACTAGACGATCTTTTCCAATCCCTCACGCTCTGCAATTCTCCACAATTAGATGGAGCTCACAGTTTGATCGCCTCCTCACAGATCCCTGCCGTAGGGTTTTAGAAAAGCATCTCCCTTTCCTACAACGTCCAGTGCTGTGCCAAGTATAAACCACAGACGTTTCTTGCTACCCAACAGATAAGTTCGTCGCCTCTAGAGGGAACGAATATTGCAAATACAGAAGTAGTGAATCGATTGAAGCCACCAGCACCGGGTGCTGACGAGCGGTGCCTTTGCCAAGGAGAACCCTTCTGTTTCCTGGGTAGTTCACAACAAACAGCCTCCTTCTCATCACACAAACTCTACAAACAGTAAAGGGTGTTCCGCTACCTCCCTACACCCGATTCGTTTGGGGTTTGGGTGACAGCACCCTGCTTTCAACACTGAAAGGACGTTACGCTGGCACAACAGCCTCTGTATTTCTATTCCTTGCTGAAGTGGCCGTGAAGAAACCCTGCTCTGTGGGCAACCACGTTGCCCGTCTGAGCTCACAGCAAACAACACCCGAACCGAAACACGCTGCTCCGTCCAGCACACAGACACTGCGAAGCGCTGGTTGGTGTCCAGGGCTCTTTGCTAACTTGAAAGCAGGAGAATAAATCCTCCAACAAGGAAAACATTCAGCCCCGAGGGAACAGACCATAGAATCATGGAATCACTGCGCTCTGGTTGTCTCCAGCAAACCTATTGCTGAGATGAACTTCTCGGCTGCAGAACAGCCTCTCTAGCACAGACAGACCCTTGATTTTTCAGGTTCTTCTGATGTGCAGAACCAACCGCAAAATGCTTTTCATACAACCATAGAATCGCTCAGGTTGGAAAAGACTCTTGGGATCATCGAGTCCAACAGGAGCTCTATGCGATAGAATAACAGCCCCCCCCAGTCCGTATTTGCTGAGACAAACTTCTCGGCTGCAGAACAGCCTTTCTTGCACAGAGAGACCCTTGATTTTTCCAGGATCTTTTGATGTGCAGAGCCAACTGCAAAATGCTTTTCGTAGAGTCATAGAAACACAGAATCACTCAGGTTGGAAAAGACCCTCGGGGTCATCGAGTCCAACAGGAGCTCTATGCGATAGAATACTATCCCCCCCCCATCCGTATTTGCTGAGATGAACTTCTCAGCCGCAGAACAGCCTTTCTTGTGTGCATAGACCCTTGATTTTTTAATGTGCAGAACCAGCAATGAACTGCTTTTTGTAGAGTCATAGAATCACTCAGGTTGGAAAAGACCCTTGGGGTCATCGAGTCCAACAGGAGCTCTATCCGACAGAATAATTTCCCCCCCCAACACACACACACACGTACTTGCAGAGTTGTTTTCACAGGATCACAGAACATTAGGGATTGGAAGGGACCTCGAAAGATCCCATCCTTTGCACATATTTTACCCGAGCCTCTGTGTGAACAGCGCTTGCATTGCTGGGTAGCGCAGGACTCCCACGAACCGCTCGCATGCAACAAACCCGCAGCGTTTAGCAGCTGCAGCACGTACAGAGACGACATTTCAGAAGAGAAACTTTCTTATCCTGGTCTGCTATTAGCGAACGATCTCACTAGCCCCCGAACACAACGAGCAAGCCACATATTCGCCGAAGCGCTTGGAAATCCTCCTCGCTCGCAGCAAACCTACCGATCACCTAGCAACCTGTGCCGCTGCTGCTTCCCATTTCAAACAGGCAGCCTTCGCATTCAAGAGACGCGTCGGAGCCAACCGATGCAACTGCTAAGTTTAAAGCAAAACCAACAAGAAACAGAGCAAAAGCAAGAGAACAGTGGGTTGCTTTCCATTAGCGAAAGAAATCGTGCCCCTACCTTTCTTCTGAGAGTACGGTGGCGACTGCACTTGAGAAAGAGTAGGTTTTTCTTCGGTGAAATATTCAGGTTGGCTGTACTGATTCAGGGCCATGTCCATGTCAGAGTACTCGCTTTTAAACACGTTTCCAGGGTAACTACAGGTATAAGGCTGATTCACCGCCCAGGCCTGTTCCATATATATGTTGTTAGCGTGCAGGACCTGGGCATCGCCAGCGCTGTAACCCTGGCTCTCCTCGATGTACGTGCAATAGTCAGGGGGCTGCATGTAGCAGCTGCTGCTGCCGGCAGCGGGGTGCACCTCGTATATTTCTTGCATACAGTAGTTCATTTTGTTACCCGACCTCGGCCCCTACTTTACACACACACACACACACACATGCATACGCACGCGGGCATGCATACGCATGGGGCGGGAGAGGAGCGGCGGGCACACACGGCAGCAGGGGCGGCTGCGGGAAGGCAGCCCCGCTTTGCTTTGGAGCGGCACCTGATGTGCTAAAATCCTATTTATATTGGGGCAGCTCGTGAGCTCCCCTGCCACTCAAACATATTGGGAAGCAGATTTATGACAGTCAAAGGTCTTAATCTGTGACTGTAAGTTAATTCCGAGAGAAGACGGCAGCTAGGAGGTGGCGGTGACCACCAGACAAAGGAGAGAAACGTCCCGGCGACCCCCCTGTCCCCCCTGTTTGTCTGCGATAATCATTTTACGGACTGTTTGCAGTCTTTTCCCAATGTGATTAGAAAATGATTACTCAGACGAGGACACGGTGATGTCGCCCGGGTTGTCAACTTAAGTGTGAAGCATTGTGAAGGCTGCTTAAGAACTCCCAGAGGGGACGCGCTGGAAATCCTAAAATCAATAATCCTGCTTTTCCAGCATTAAAGCACGGAAAATCCAATAGCGCCGCGCCGCTGACCCGAGCGCTTCGTCTACTTCGACAAAAGTTAGCAACTTCATCTGTCACCAGCTGTATTGATCTGGGCGCACAGAATTACACGCATGAATCTCCCCAGCCTTCCGCACGCAGCGCGCGCACGCACGACCCGCCTCGCCGGACCCCGGTCGCAGCTGAGCGCTCGCAGCCACGCGGCTCTGCTGGACTTCGGAAGCAGGGGGAGGTAATTTCTATTGAGTTCAACAGGCGGGACACGGCCAGCTGATATAATGGGCAAAAAGAACCCCGTTCACATCCCAGCACGTTAGGGATTGGGACAGACCTCGAAAGACCATCCAGTCCAACCCCCCTGCCCCGGTGAGCTAATTGCTTTGCTACGCTGCTTCATTAGCTCTTATGCTTCTAATCAGCTGTTCTTTCAGGTCTGTTTCAACTAGCCGCTATTTTCCATGTGAACGCTATTTTCACTCTAGTGCTGGTTCTCGTTTCAACGAGCTGCTGCTGAGCTGTTTGACAACAAAAGCTGTTGTTTTCCGTACAGCGCAGAGAAAATACGGTGGGAGCTCTGAAATCAGTGGGGTTTGATTTGAAATCTGATCAGAAATCAGGTTCAAACCCAGTTCTCTCTCTTCCCTGTCCATTCTTATCAGGAAGGAGAAGGACATGGAGCTGCTGGAGAGAGGCCAGTGCAGAGCCACAGAGATGATGGAGGGAGGAGATCATCTCCCTGCTGAGGAGAGGCTGAGGGAGATGGGGCTCTGGAGCTGGGAAAAAAGGAGACTGAGGGGTGACCCCATGAATGTTGATCAATATGGAAAGGGCAGGTATCAGAAGGATGGAGCCAGGCTCTGCTCAGGGGCACCCAACAATAGGACAAGGGGCACCAGGTGTGAGCTGGAACAGAGGAGGTTCCACATCAATGTGAGAAGGAACCCAGTGAGGGTGACAGAGCACTGGAAGGGGCTGCTCAAGAGGGTTTTGCAGAGTCGCCTTCTCTGGAGACATTTAAAACCCTCCTGGCCATGTTCCTGTGCGACTGGACCTAGATGATCCTGCTGTGGCGGGGGGACTGGACTGGCCGATCTTTCAAGGTCCCTTCCAATCACTAATGTTCCATGATTCTGTGATTAGCGATTTGATAAGGAGGTTTTACTCTTATTTCTCTCTCTTCCCTGTCCGCTCTTACCAGGAAGCAGAACAATTAGTGATTCTATAAGTAGGTCTTACTCTTATTTCACTGATTGTAAACAATTTCCATGGCCATCACAATTACCTCAGTTGTCCCTGTTCCATCTACAATCTTTAATCTACTGTAAATCAGCCTTGATGAATAGACACTAGAGCAACCCTGAAGGGCTCAGTGAAAGATGTACTTGTTCACATTTCTCCTCATCCAATAGCTCACTGCGTCAATCTCACGCAAAGAACTGATGGAGAAACTACCTTCTCACAGGGAATTAGCAACAGAAGCAGAGGGAAGGTCTTCAAGCTTCAACAGGGGAGGGTTAGACTGGACATCGGGAAGAAATTCTTCCTGGAAAGAGTGATCAGGCACTGGGATGGGCTGCTCAGGGTGGTGGCTGAGTCTTGGAAAAGATCCCCATGATCAGTGAGTCTAACCATCAACCCTACTCTACAATTTCACCCCTAAACCAGATCCCTCAACACCACATCCGAGCGACTTTTAAACTCATCCAGGGATGGGGACTCAACTATCACTCTGGGCAACCCAGTCCAGTGCCTGGCCACTCTCTGCATGACGCCTTGTAACTCCTCTGGAGTCACTCTGGGCCCTCAATCTCTTTCTGGAAGTCAGGGACCCAGCACTGCCCCCAGTGCTCAAGGGGAGGCCTCCCCAGTGCCCCGTACAGGGGGAGCATGACGTCCCTCACGCTACACCACGCAGCTCTCCGCTGACTCCTGCTAACTATGTGCCTCAACACACAGCCCTTGTCCCGCCTCTCGTGACTTCACTCAGTTACAAAACCCACCAAAGTGAAGGCACAGAACCGGATGGTCTTTAAGGTCCCTTCCAACTCCGGCCATTCTAGGATCCTATGAAAATCTTCCACAGCATCACGTCCCTTTTCTCGGCATGGATGAAGTCAGTTCATTCTCTGAACCTGCTTCTCTCACAACACCCGCTGCATCTCGGTGATGAGCTGCCACTGTGACTCACGAGATGCCACCGCGATCTGCCTCTCATCGAAACACTTCACACTCCTTGGTCTGTTTGGGTAACAAAGGATGTCATCGCTTCTGTTTGGACCATCAGATTCACTACAAATCCGTTTCTCATTGAAAATATTTGACACCTTGAATACATTTGGTTGAAAGACAACGGAGCTTGCTCTTTCACCATTGAGACTGCTCGAGGGTTTGTGTTTACTTCTCCTTGCACTAGTTCACAGAATCACAGAGCATTAGGGATTCAAAGGGACCTTGGAAGATCATCCAAGTCCAGACCCGTGCCAGAGCAGGATCCCCTAGATCCAGTCACACAGGAATGTGTCCAGTCGGGTTTGAAATGGCTCCAGAGAAGGAGACTCCACAACCCCCCTGGGCAGCCCCTGCCAGGGCTCTGGCACCCTCACCACAAAGAAGTTCCTTCTCACATTGATGTGGAACCTCCTCTGCTTCAGCTCATACTCACTGCCCCTTGCCCTATCATTGGGTACCCCTGAGCAGAGCCTGGCTCCATCCTCCTGACACCCACCCTTAACATATTGATCAACATCACCCCTCAGTCTCCTTTTTCCCAGCTCAAGAGAACCAGCTCCCTCAGCTTTCCTCATCAGGGAGGTGCTCCCCTCCCTCCATCATCTCTGTGGTTCTGCGCTGGCCTCTCTCCAGCAGTTCCGTGCCCCTCTTGAACTGAGGGGCCCCAAACTGGACGCAAGATTCCAGCTGTGGTCTCATTTCCTTGTCCTCATCAGGGCACACGTAGGTAGCACAGGAAGCACCTGGTCCTTGAGACGTTTTCCAACAGCAAATAGTGTTTGACAACTCCTAGGAAGGTCTCTGAGCAAATACCACTACGAGGAATTCTAGACCCATGACCCAGACGACCCGATCTGTTAGGTCTGCCCGTATCTCATATCACTGAAGACCCTGTTGGAGCCGTCGGTTAATTTCAGCGTTTACCTCTTGAGAAAGCGCAGCCAATATTTAACACCAGTAGCTTTTCTGAGCCAGTCCCTACCCCAACTCCACGTGAAAACTTCAAGGTAAGAAGTTCTAGCCGCTCAAAAATAAAACCAAGCGGGGAGCCGGCTGGTGGAGCCCGAGCCAACGCAATTAGCAGCCTCTTGGCTGGCACTGTCTGGGTTTGGTCGCCTCCTGACAGCTCTCGGTAAGACGTTAAAGCGATCAACACCTGACATCTGTTAGCAGAGAGGCATCCTGAGGTAAAGGGCAACTAAATCTAAAGAAATCAGGTACTTAGACCAGTTTAACTTTTTCATGAGGTGATATCCTGCCTGACACGGTAATCTTTCCTCCGGGGGTGACGCGGGACTTAAGGGAAAGAAAACAGCTCGCGGCCCCTCCTCTGCCCATATGCAGTGATTATTCTGCGGGCGAAAGAACAACGAAGGACTAGTTTAAAAGGGAGTAAAGATAACCTGAGCACTAGAAATCACCGAGGCAGCTGCGATTCCTGCAAGGAATCCCTGCGATGCTGTGCTGGTGTGAGCAAAGAAAAAGCTACCAAAGGAAAACTCTTAAATCTCCTGAGCCAGAGAATATTCACTGCAAGGAGAGTTATTCAAGTTCTGCCCGAGCACTCACTGAGGCTTTGGGGGATGGCTGATTATAAGCGAGAAGAACAGGCAAACAACACAGTCACAGGTGAGAGATGAACACCCTGAACGTAGCAAAGGAGTAGTTTTGTTCGCCCTTGGGTTTTGAATGTGATTTACTGCAAAAGGCCAAGATCAGAAAGGGTTTGTGAGCAGCTCATCAAGGCTTGAAAGAGAAGCACAGAGAATTTTAGGGGTGACCTTGTACAGTAGGATTGATTGTTGGACTCGGTGATCCCAAGGGTCTTTTCCAACCTCAGTAAATCTATGGCACTGGACTGGGCTGTCCAGGCTGGGGGTTGACCCCCATCCCCGGATGAGTTTAAAAGATGCTGAGATGTAGTATTGGGGGATCTGGTTTAGGGGTGACCTTGTAGAGTAGGGTTGATGGTTGGACTGGATGATCCCGGGGGTCTTTTCCAACCTGAATGATTCTATGAATTTCTAAAAGGCCAAAGGTATCGTGGTTATACTGAGGTATCAGACAGAAAACCCCGGTAAATCCTAGGTTTAAAGTAAGGAATAGGAAAGGATCAAACTGGCCGAATGGCCATCCAAGGCTCTCCACAAAGCTATTAAATGGAATAAAAAGGAGCAAAGAAAACCACAGCTGTCTCTGCTGAAACACAACATACCAACAAAACATCTAAACGCTGGAAACAAGAGAGCATTTCCCACATCAGAATCCTCTCACTGACGGCCAAAGCCCTGGGCACAAAGACACAACAACCTCTTTGCTGTCCTATGCACAATAGCTCCAGTTACCTTTACACTGTTTGCCTTCCTGGTGGAAGTCCTGAGCCCTGGACGTGACTTCCAAGCTTGCTTTTGCGTGGCCTGGCGGTACGATCGCTCTAGTCCAGGGCGAAGCGTGTCGGCACAGCCAAGGCTGCTGTCCGTTCCTCCGGATGCCACCGTCACCTTTGGAGCGCCTTTTCCTACACAAAGGCTTTTCTGCTCTGCCCACTACATCCCATCTCTGGTGTCTGGTAGGAAGGTCCCACGACAGGAGGCCACGTCCCGGCTGCCTGGCAAACGCCCCAGGGTCACAGGCTGTCGGCATTGCCAGAATCTTGCTGAGGTGTGGAGTTTTGGAGAGCGAGCGGCTGCCCAGCTCCCCCGATGCCGTGGCACTCCTGCGCGTCTCCACTCGGCCGCACTGACAGGACGTGGAGCCCTTCAGCCATCCCCATTCAGCCACCATAGCTCCCCGCAGGTACAAGGGACGGTCAGATATTGCCGTCTGCGAAGCCCGAACGAGAAGCAGCTCTGCGCGGGGCCGGCTACTGTTAGGTGCAACTTTCACAGCATCACCAACCGCCGCGCGGGCCTTAGGGCGAATTACCACCAGTTTATTGCCTTGCTCATATGATCATTTGAGGTCTTGTGGGTCGAGGCTGGTCGTGAACAACTTTCAGATACTTAAAACACAAAACATCACGGATTCAGCCTTGTTTGACTTCGCTCTTATCGTAGGCTGACCTGAGGGACACTCTGTTACCTAAGTGTGACACTCTTATGTGGGCACGCTTAGCTGGTCCGCCTTCGCTGCCCCTCGCTGCTCGCGGTCACACAGGAGCATCACAGGCACTAATTTTATCACAGGGCTGCAGACACTTTGCTCCGGTGTCCGTAAGACTGAAGCTGCTCGAGTTGATTTGATCTAATCAATCAGAATTATTCAGCCAATGTGTTCTGAAGCGGATCGTCGCTCAACCTATAAAACTAAACGATAAACTAAATAAAACTGAATCGAGCTGTTTTGTATTTGCGGGTAGTAAACCTACACGTTGTAGGACTGACCCATCAGGGACAACAGCCCCTAGTCACAGAACCCCAGAGCATTAGGAATGGGAAGGGATCTCGGAAGATCATCCAGTCCAATCCCAGTTCATCTACCCAATCCCACACATTCAAAGACTTCATGCTAAATATTTCAAAATGAAGAGACAGAGCAGCCAGCCTGCACGGAGACAAGAGCAGATCCCAGGCATTTTATGGCTGATACTCACTGTGGTTTTAATCGTCACTAAGATCACAGAATCACGGAACATTAGGGATTGGAAGGGACCTTGAAAGATCATCCAGTCCAATTGCCCTGACACAGCAGGATCCTCTAGATCCAGTTGCACAGGAACATGTCCAGGTGGGTTGGAAACATCTCCAGAGAAAGAGACTTCACAACTCGCCGGGGCAGCCCCTTCCAGGGCTCTGGCACCCTCACTGGGAAGAAGGTCCTTCTCACATTGATGTGGAACCTCCTCTGTT
>JAOXOE010000506.1:24978372-24996410 GCA_028565055.1 Phoeniculus purpureus
AGCCAGGCTGCCCTTCAACACCTCCAGGGATGGCGACTCCACCACTGCCCTGGGCAGTCCAGTCCAGGCTCTGATCAGCCTTTCCATGAGGAAGGGCTTCCTAACATCCAGCCTAACCCTCCCCTGGTGCAGCTTCAGCCCCTGCCCTCTTGTCCTGGCGCTGGTTGCCTGGGAGAAGAGCTCGATCCCCACCTGACTCCAACCTCCCTTCAGGGAGCTGGAGATAGGGAGAAGGTCCCTGCTGAGTCTCCACTTCTCCAGGCTAAACACCCCCAGCTCCCTCAGCCTCTCCCCATCAGCCTTTCCCTCTGGTCCCTTCCCCAGCCTCATTGCTCCTCTGGACCCACTCCAGGTCCTCCATCTCTTTCTTCAAGTGAGGGGCCCAGCACTGCCCCCAGTACTCGAGGGGAGGCCTCCTCAGTGCCCAGTACAGGGGGAGAATGACGTCCCTACATTAAGTGCTACCTCTACATTAAACCCTAGAACTTACAATCAGCTCTGCTATAACCATTCAGAGGTCCCACTCACAGAGGACTACTCATCATGTCTTTGTCAGAGGGTGCATGCAGGCAAGTGCCATTCCAGGGCTCAGTCCTTTCATGCCTTCCCACAGCTCTCCTGGGGCACCCACACTCTCCAGAGTAAGAATCAATAGCAGGATTCAGCTCTTTCAGCATTTCAACAGAAAGGTTGAGCCCCAGAGGTGTCAGAGGCCATGTAATGAAAGACAGGGGACACCCCACTGCTTCATCTACAGTGGCATTCAAGGTAAATGAGCTGGAAAGGAGAAGCTCATGTGTGGGCAACACAATTAACACTGACAGGGACCCAGGGATTGATCTCCTCTTATTTCAGCCCAATCCATACAACCCTTCCACAGATCAGGGAAGTGCTGTCAAAATGCAAAATTCAGCCCTGATTTTATTTTATTTAATCTCATTTGACCTTCAGCAGCTTCTTGTTTCTTTGGGAGCCGAAATGTGAACGTAACACAACAGCTTTTATGCTGCAATCCATGGTCCACATGGGTAGCCCATAGCTGCTTCTTAAAAGCCTTTAGGATATAGGTAAGGAAAGCAAGGCTCAGGGTTTTGATGCAGAACCAGAAACTTCACTGGCAGAGAAGAACCTGGCAGGGGGATTGGACTGGATGATCTTTTGAGGTCCCCTCCAATCCTTAATGATTCTATGATCAGGGACAGCCAACAACTATTGGAGAGCCAATGATAAGACAAGGGGCAGCAGGCGTGAGCTGGAACAGAGGAGGTTCCACATCAATATCAGAAAGACCTTCTTCGCAGTGAGAGTGACAGAGCCCTGGCAGGGGCTACCCAGTGGGGTTGTGGAGTCTCCTTCTCTGGAGACGGTTAAAACCCGCCTGGCCATGTTCCTGTGTGCTGGATCTAGGGGATCCTGCTGTGGCATGATGGTCTTTTAAGGTCCCTTCCAGTCCCTAATGTTCTGTGATCCTGTGGAACAGAGGAGGTTCCACAACAACATGAGAAAGAACTTCTTCCCAGTGAGGGTGACAGTCCTGTGCGACTGGATCTAGGGGATCCTGCTGTGTCAGGAGGATTGGACCGGGTGATCTTTCGAGGTCCCTTCCAACCCCTAATGTTCTGTGACTCTGTGATCTGCTGCTGCTGCTTTATAAATGCTGTGGTAAGTTCCACAAAGGAAAAAGCTAGCTTTTCCTTTTGAAGTGAGTAGACAAAGCAAGCCCATGGAAAGCTGTGGTAGCCTGCCTGGGTCTGCATAATGTACGGGGATTTGACATCCAGTTACATCCCAGGGCATTCCGGGAGCAGAGATCCTGTTACTGGTACCAGGCCAGGTTAAATGCATCTGGCATAAGCAGACCCTGCAGCTGCTTAGATGGACAGATGTAGAACCTTGATGTTATCCTATTTTCGGATCCCAAGCACAGCTTGTTTGGTTCTTATGAAGCAAAGACATAAGAGACACAAGGAGGAAGTGGTTGACCTCAACGGAGACGTTCAGGGCTTGTAACGCCCTTCCAATTACAAGGAGCAAACAATTGTTCATCACAAATGTAAGAGAGAGAAAGCTGAAAAGAGAGAGAAAGGAGCTGGGTTTGAGCAGGAATATGCTCTCCACAACAGCTGAACCCAGCTCCACAAGTCCCTCCTGTAATTGTGGCAAATACCACTGCACTGAAACCTCTCCTGTCCCCAGAGCAGTGGTCACCCTCCTTCCCTTTCCAAACAAATCACAGACCATTAGGGACTGGAGGGGACCTCGAAAGATCATCCAGTCCAAGCCCCCTGCCACAGCTGGATCACCTAGACCAAGTTGCACAGGAACATGGCCAGGTGGGTTTTAATTTTAGCTTAGAAGTCGTAACACTGAAAGTTTATGCCCTTTTCTTTCTGGTCCTTTGCCTAGGGACTTCCTAGAAGGAAAAGAGTAGCAAAGATGCAATTCCAGCTACATCGAGGGGCCTCCTACTTCTACTTGCATCTTTCTGAAGGCCAGATGTGTTCTGGGATTGAGTGATGTCTCTCTCTCTGCTTTTCTGTCACAGGAATCCTGTAGCCTAAAACTGGAAGAGTACAACTGGAAATTGAGCTTTTTACAGATTCCCAGAACTTTAGGGATTGGAAGGGACCTCGAAAGATCATCTTGTCCAATTCCCAGCCACAGCAGGATTCATTAGATCCAGTCATTAGGGACTGGAAAGGACCTCAAAAGATCATCTAGTCCCATCCTCCTGTCACAACAGAATCCCCTAGATCCAGTCGCACAGGAACATACCCAGGTGGGTTTTAAATGTCTCCAGAGAAGGAGACTCCACAACCCCCCTGGGAAGCCCCTTCCAGGGCTCTGGCACCCTCACCAGGAAGAAGGTCCTTCCCACATGGATGTGGAACCTCCTCTGTTCCAGCTCACAACACTGCCCTTCGTCTTATGATTGCATGACAGTGAGCAGTGCCTGGCTGCATCCTCCTGACACCCACCCTTCACATATTGATCAACATTCATGGGGTCACCCCTTAGGCTCCTTTTCTCCAAGCTCAAGAGCCCCAGCTCCCTCAGCCTTTCCAACTTCTAGAAAACCCATGTGGGGAGTGATAGAGGTGCAGTCAAAAGAGAGTGAAGACAAAGGGTGGTGATGGCAGAATCACAGAACATTAGGGATTGGAAGGGACATAAAAAGATCTTCCAGTCCAATCCCCCCACCATAGCAGGATCATCTAGATGAAGTCAGATGACCAGGTCATCTCTAAGAAACTGAAGCTGCCTTTTGGCAACCCTAAAAAACAACCTCCAGAAAGGGCAAGAAGGATGACCTGGGTGACTACAGACCAGTCGCCCTCATCACCACCATTGAAAGTGCCATCTTAGCACCATCTCAAAGTACCTGAGGGTTATCAGTACTCAGAAGGAATTCACCAAGTTATTCACCTGCTTGACTGACCTGATAACCTTTTATGAAGATGTAACTCAGTGGATAGATGAAGGGAGGGCAGTCGATGTGGTCCATCTTGGCTTCTTTAAAGCTTCTGACACCATCTCCCAAGACAGCCTCACAGCCAGAAGGGTGGGCTGGGTGATTTGATGGTGAGGTGGATTGGGAGCTGGTTAAAGGACAGTCAAGGGACAGCGTCAAGTTGGAGGCCTTGGCGGTTCTTCTTAGGGGTCAGAACTGGCTCCAGTGCCACTCAATATAGCCATCAGGTACCTGGATGAGGGGACAGAGTAACTTGCTGGTGGTAGGAAGCCAAGAAGAGTGGCTGACACACTGGAGAGCTGTGCTGCCATCCAGTGTCACCTAGGTAAGCTGGAGAGCTGGGCGGAGAGAAACTTGCTGACGTTCAAAAGGGACAAGTGTAGAGTGCTGCCTCTGGGGAGGAACAGCCCCATGGATCAGCACAGCTTGGGGACTGACCTGCTTGAGAGCAGCTCTGGGGAAAGGGATCTAGGGGTGCTGCCGGACCACAGGCTGACCATGAGCCAGCAACGGGCCCTTGTGGCCAAGGCCAGTGGTTTCCTGGGGTGCATGAAGAGGAGTGTGGCCAGTAGGGTGAGGGAAGTTTTCTTCTCCCGCTACTCTGCCCTGGTTAGGCTGCATCTGAAATACAGCACCCAGTTCTGAGCTCCTGAGTTCAAGAGGGACAGGAAGCTACTGGAGATAGTCCAGTGCAGAGCCACCAAGATAGTCAGAGGGCTGAAACACTTCTTTATCACAGAATCATTAGGGATTGAAAGGGATCCCAAAAGATCATCCAGTCCAATCCTCCTGCCACAGCAGGATCACCCAGACCAAGTCACACAGGAACACATCCAGGCAGGTCTTAAACATCTCCAGTGAAGGAGACTCCACAACTGCCCTGGGCAGCCCCTTCCAGGGTTCTGTCATCCTCACTGTGTTCCTTCTCATATTGATGTGGAACCTCCTCTGTTCCAGCTCACACCCATGGGACTGTCTAAACTGGAGAGGAGACTGAGGGGAGATCTCACCAATGCTCAAGGGCGGGTCTCAGGATGATGGGACCAGGCTCTTGTCAGTGATGCCCAGTGATAGGACAAGGGGCAATGGGTTTACACTAGAACATTGGAGACTCAAGCTGAACATAAGGAAAAATATCTTCTACACTGAGGGCAACAGAGCACTGGAACAGGCTGCCCACAGAGGCTGTGGAGTCTATCACCGGAGACATTCAAATCCTGTCTGGACGTGTTCCGTGTGATCTGTTTCAGGAGAACCTGCTCTGCAGGGAGGTTGGGCTAAATAATCTCCAGAGGTGCCTTCAAGCTCCTACCATTCTGTGATTCTATGATTCTGTTTGAGTTCTCCCATTCCACAGGAAAAACTCAACCTATTAACGACCACCAGCAATTAGGTGAACAACTGTTATTTCACTTCATCGATGATTTTATTCTGTGTGAAGCTACACTGACAAAGACACTTTTAAATCATGTTCTTAGGGGTTTTTTTTAAATAGGGAAGTTCCAAAGGCACATGGGGAACTTTTCTTCCCCACCTGAGACCACCACCAAAGCAAAGGGACCCTTGTGGGTTTTTTCCCCACAGAATCACTCTGGATGGAAAAGACCCCTGGGATCATTGAGTCCAACCATCTACCCTACCTTACAAGTTCACCCCTAAACCAGATCCCTGGACACCTCATCCAAATGACCTTTAAACACACCCAGGGATGGCAACTCAACCACCTCCCTGGGCAGCCCATTCCAGTGCTTGACCACCCATTCTGTGAAAAAATTCTTCCTAGTATCAAATCTAAAAGTGTTCACCCAGTATCCCAAATCCTCCCAGCAGCATCATACGGAAGAAGGCAGAGTTGTGAGCACTCAGTCTCAGCCATTTACCCACTGGCACAGGGCACCATCTGTAGTCACAGAACACAGAACATTAGGGATTGGAAAAGACCATCCAGTCATTGATCCATCATTGGAAAGATCATCCAGTCCAATCCCCCTGCCACAGCAGGATCCCCTAGATCTGGTCGCACAGGAACATGGCCAGGAGGGTTTGAAATGTCTCCAGAGAAGGAGACTCCACAACCCCCCTGGGCAGCCCCTGCCAGGGCTCTGGCACCCTCACTGGGAAGAAGGTCCTTCTCACATTGATGGGGAACCTCCTCTGTTCCAGCTCACACCCGCTGCCCCTTGTCCTATAGCTGGGTGCCCCTGAGCAGAGCCTGGCTCCATCCTCCTTACAGCCACCCTTCACATGTTGATCAACCTTCGTGGGGTGACCCCTCAGTCTCCTTTTTCCCCACCTCAAGAGACCCAGCTCCCTCAGCCTTCCCTTGACAGATTCAGAGAAGACCTCATAGAGCCCGCATAAGCTTTTCTGCAACCAACTGCACTTTGAAGGGAAAAGTTTATCAGAACAGGATTCCCAGATCTGGTTTCACGCTTTGCCATCCACTGAGAGACTTGGGTCTGAATGCGAAAGCAGTTTAATTATAAAGGAAGTACAGAATGTCCCAGCTTCTAAAAAAGGGCTGATTTCTGAGGACCTGTGAAGTTCTCTTACATAACAAGTTATAAATAACGACTTAAAATTAGAGTCTTCTTTGGGGTATCCTCACCAAATTACAGGGGAAAAAAAAGGAGAAGAAGATTGGTGAAACAGGATGGGGCTTGTTCTTCAACCAGCCACTTGCATTTGGAAAGCAGTCTCTGCAGATCTCTTGGAAAATCACAGAAGATAAGGGGTTGGTAGGAACCTTGAAAGATCATCCAGTCAAATCCCCCCACCACAGCAGGAACCCCTAGATCCAGTCATTAGGGATTGGAAGGGACCTCGAAAGATCATCCAGTCCAATCACACTGCCACAGCAGGATCCCCTAGATCCAGTCACACAGCAACATGGCCAGGCAGGTTTGAAACGTCTCCAGAGAAGGAGACTCCACAACAAGGTGGATGGATCAAGCACTGGGTGTTGCTTTGTTGGTGCCCATGCCAGGCTTGGCAGATCAGCCTCTTGCTGCCTCCTCCTCCTCACGCACACGCCAGCAGAAGGAAAACCCTCTCCCACCCATGTGGCGTCATCTCCCCAGAGCTGCTCCATCTAAACCAACAGAGGCACTTGCTCACTGACAGAGCTTCCCATGTGTTAGGGGCTTTGCCAGGATAATTTCACTGCTTAGCAGGGGATGGTTATTTTTATGTCTCTGCATCACACATGGGTGCTGGCAAACTCATCCCAAGTCACTTCCTTGCTTCCCTAGTCCCAGAGATGGAGTTAACACCTCCAAATTCAGCGAGGGCCAGAGCGCGTGAAGCGCTGAATTGCCCAGACTTCTTCACCAAAACACTACATGGAATGGCTGCAATTCACACTCAAAGAGTTGTTGTTTCTGTGATGATGGGGACGAGGTGAAACCAGAGGGCTCTTCTTTCCCAGTTGCTTTTTCCACTGTCACTGCTCTAAAGTCACAGAACCATTCAGGTTGAAAAAGACCCCATGGCTCGTTGAGTCCAACCATCAACACTAGTCTACAAGATCACCCCCAAACCAGATCCCCCAATGCTACATCTGAGTGACTTTTAAACTCATCCAGGGACGGGGACTCAACCACCACCCTGGGCAGCCCAGCCCAGTGCCTGACCACTCTCTGAGAAGAATTTCTTCCTGATAGCCAGTCTAACCCTCCCCTGTTGGAGCCTGAAGCCCTTCCCTCTGCTTCTGTAGCTAATTCCCTGTGAGAAGAGACCAGCCAACATCTCCACACTGTCCTTTCAGATAACTCTAGAGAGCGATGAGGTCTCCCCTCAGCCTTCTCTTCCTCAAACTAAATAGCCCCAACTCTCTCCATCTCTCAGTCTCATCAGACTGATTCTCCAGGCCCTTCCCCAGCTTCATTGCCCCCCTCTGCCCTCACTCCAGCCCCTCAATGTCTCCCTTGGACTGAGGTGCCCAAAACTGTACCCAGTACTCAATGTGTGGCCTCCCCAGTGCTGAGTTCAGGGGGCAATCACCCTCCTACTACTGCTGGACACACAGTTCCTGATTCAGGTCAGGATTCCACTGGCCTTCTTGACCACCTGGGCTCCCTGCTATCTCAGATTCAGCCTCCTGTCAATGAGAACCCCCCAGGTCCCTCTCTCCAGCTGTTCTCCAGCCCCCCTGTCGGTAGCTGCAGGCGACTGTTGTGACTGAAATGCAGGACCCCACACTTGGCTCTGTTGAAACCCAGACAGTTCTCCTCAGCCCATCGGTACAGCCCTGCATTTATTTGTTTATTCTAAACCTCACAATGTATTCGGGACCCAGATAGAGCATCAGGTGGCTGCACACAAGAGCGACCGACCACAAGTGAAGCTCCTCTCTACAGCAACCATCAGTTCCCTGCTTCAGATGGGTTGGGTAAAGATGAGATTCCCACCTGAAACACTTGAACTTTGCAGAAGCAAAAAACCATCCAGCAGTCTGAATCCTGACTCACAGCCTCACCCTGCTCCCATTTAACTCCAGAGAGCTCCTACTCACTGCTTCTCTTCCCCCACGGAAAAGCAGAGCCAGCTCAGGGTAGGCAGCTGCCTGCATCCGCCAGCAGAAGGTGGGAGCGCGGAGCTCATTTGCGATTCCACAGCCCTCGCTAGCTGAGACGCTGTCTCACAACTCAGATGCCCTGGCTGAGACCAAGGGCTTCAGCTCAAGCCGTGACCAGGCGGTGAGGACACAGCGTTTAGGAGTCTCAGCTGCTCAGGAACTGCAGAGCTGATGTCTCCTGGGGGGTTGTGGAGTCTCCTTCTCTGGAGACGTTTCAAACCCACCTGGACGTGTTCCTGTGCGACTGGATCTAGGGGATCCTGCTGTGGCAGGGGACTGGGCTGGATGGTCCTTCAAGGTCCCTTCCAATCGCTAATGCCCTGTGATTCTGAAATATTCTTCTGCCTTAAATTCTGTCACCATGTGATTCACCTCCTGAGGAACTGACATGCCCCCCATTCACCAAACAAACTCCTACTGGTTGCTGGGGAGTCTTTACTTCTCTCAGTATTGTTTCGCAGTGGATGGATGTTTTGATTTCTTCTTTTAAGTCCAAATAAAACAACTCTGGGCTGACTTCAGCTCCACAGGGCACAGATTCCTCCCAGAAGAGGCTGATGTTTTCTTCTGTGGTTTCAGGGAATCACAGAATGTTGGAAAGCACCTCAAAAGATCATCCAGTCCAATCCCCCCACCACAGCAGGACCCCTAGATATAGACCAGGTGGGTTTTGAACTTCTCCAGAGAAGGAGACTCCACAACACCCCTGGGGAGCCCCTTCCAGGGCTCTGGCACCCTCACTGGCAAGAAGGTTCTTCTCACATTGATGTGGAACCTCCTCTGTTCCAGCTCACACCCGCTGCCCCTTGTCCTATTATCAGGTGAGAGAGAGATGGAGCAGAGCCTGGCTCCATCCTCCTGACACCCACCCTTTCCATCTTTATCAACATTCATGGGGTCACCCCTCAGGCTCCTTTTTTCCCAGCTCAAGAGACCCAGCTACCTCAGCCTTTCTTCAGCAGGGAGATGTTCCCCTCCCTTCCTCATCTCTGCACTGGACTCTCTCCAGCAGCTCTGTGTCCTTCTGGAACTGAGGGGCCCCAAACTGGACACAAGATGCCAGCTGTGGTCTCCCCAGGGCAGAGTAGAGGGGGAGGAGCCCCTCTCTCTATCTGCTAACCACCTCCTTTCCAATCCACCTCACGATGCCACTGACCTTCTTGGCCACCAGGGTCCATTGCTGGCTCCTGGCCATCCTGCTGGCCACCAGCACCCCCAGGTGCCTTTCTCCTCTGCTGCTCTCCAGCAGGTCAGTCCCCCCCCTATGCTGGTCCCTGGGGTTGTTCTTGCCCAGATGCAGACTCTACCCTGCCCTGCTTAGACTTCATTCAATGTCTCCCTGACAATTTAACTATTTGTTTATAAAAGAACAGCTTCAGCAGAGACCCCCACCACGGCCAGTGCTACCTACCTAAGCAGCAGGCGCTGAGCTGGAGACCACATGGGAGAAGATGAGAGACAGGAGCAGCAAAGCCTCAGTGCTGCAGCCCTGATCTCCCATGCACAGGGCATTTCCTCCTCCTTTCGGGAGACAGAGACTGATCTGACTTGTCTGCTTCCAGAAAGCAGCACCAGCAGCCCACACTCACCAGCTTAGGGGTGGGACTTCACTTCCACTCCCCTCCAAGGCATCTCTCACGACAGCCAGCTGGAGCAAGTTCATGTAGAATTGCCACAAGGAACCTTCAGAATCACTTCTCATCTACCTCTGATGGCGGAGTGCTTTGCTGTCGGTGTTCACAGGACATTATGTGCTGGGACAGACCTCAAAAGATCATCCAGCCCAATCCCCCTGCCGGAGCACCTGAGACATGGGTGCCACAAAGCTAAACCCTCGTGCGTTTGCCTGCCTGGCCTCCTGCACTGTGCTCAGCGTTCTGCTCTCCACATTGTCAGGCAGCAGCTCAGCTCCTTGAGGGAATGTTGGATAGAGCCCATAGCCACTTTGTCCTTCTTTCAGCCTCCCTTCACCTAGGCTCCTAAGGTGAGAGTCAGGAAGCCCAAAGGAATCAGTGGGTGTTCAGGAGCTCTTGAGTTGCTCAAGTGCGGCTTGAATGGTTCTAACGTGTGACTCAACTCAGGTGAGCCTGGCTGTGCTCTCACCATTTCTAGATCACCCAAAAGATTACAGTACAGTCCCGGGTCCAGTTGTGGAGACCCCAACATCAGAAGGACTCAGAGCTCCTGGAAGGTGGCCAGAGCAGGAGAGCAACTCAAATGATTGGAGGGCTGCAGCACCTTCCCTGTGAGGATGGGCTGAGCAAGGTGGGGTTGTTCAGCCTGAACAAGAGGAGGTTCCCAGGTGACCTTCAAGCAGCTTCCCAGTCTCTGAAGTAAGGGGGACAGATTCTAGAGATGGACACAAGATTCCAGATGTGGTCTCACCACGGCAGACTAGAGGGGGAGGAGAACCTCGCTTGACTTGCTAACCACCCCCATTCTGATTCACCCCAGGATGCCACTGGCTATCTTGGCTATGAGGGCACATTGCTGGCTCATGATCATCCTGAGAGCCAGGATGTCCTTCAAGACCTCCAGGAACAGGGACTCCACCACTGCCCCAGGCAGTCCAGTCCTCTGCCTGCTGTATATCGCCACTGCAAGTCAGTCTGCCAGTCAGGCAGTCTGGGTTCACTAATCCTGCCAACACTCTGCACTGTGTCATGTGCTGCTCATTAGGAACCATGGGGAACCAGCCTGTCTCAGCTGGTCACTTATAGAAGTCACAGGAGCCTGTCCCACCTCGCTGATGGTAACGACACGAGTTCTGCCGCTGCCACAACTCTCTTCAGAAGAAGAAAAGCAGTGAGCGCTAATTACACGAGGTGCCCCGGTGGGTGCAGCACGCAGCGTTCTGCGTGAACGGTGCAGTGTGAAGGGCAGCAAGCTCGCTTCCTCTGCCCAAGAAGCAGAGCAGAAAGTTAGAACACTGAACAACCTCTCCGTACCGGCACAATCTGCACATGTTCTCCCAGTTTGTGGGCAGCAACGAAACATCCTCAAGCCCAGCGCTAAGAACATAATTGCAGCTTTCAAAGGGCTTTCAGCACTTTAGAATCAGAATCGTCATGGCTGGAAAGGACCTCCAGGATCATCAGGTCCAGCCCTCATCCCAACAGCTCCTGAACCCCTACATCATGGCCTCAAGTGCTCTAGCTACTTGGTTTTTAAACCCCTCCAGGGCTGGGGACTCCACAGCTACAAAAGACATCCACAGAAGGGGAGAAGAGAGTGCAAGGGAGTCAAACTCCATCCTTCATAGAACAGAATCATCCTTGCTGGGAAGGACCTCCAGCATCGTCAAGTCTAGCCCTCATCCCAACAGCTCCCTAACCCCTACATCATAGAATCATTCAGGTTGGAAAAGACCCTTGGAATCACTGAGTCCAACCATCAACCCTACTCCAGAAATTCACTCCTAAACTATGTCTAAGCGACTTTTAAACACCGTGGCCTCAAGTGCTTCAGCTACTTGGTTTTCAAACCCCTCCAGGGGTGGGGACTCCACCACCTCCCTGGGCAGTCTGTTCCAGTGCCCAGCCACTCTCTCAGCAAAGGTCTTCTTCCTGAGATCCAGTCTAAACCTCCCCTGACGCAACTGGAGGCCATTTCCCCTCATCCTGTCATGAGGAATTTGGGAGAAGAGACCAGCAGCAGCCTGGCTACCATCTCCTTTGAGGGAGCTGTAGAGAGCAGTGAGATCTCCTCTCAGCCTCCTCTTCTCTAGACTAAATAACTCCAGTTCTCTCAGCCACCCAATAGCTACAGGCAGAAGCTTTGCTGGGTAAAATCACTCAGAAATAAAGACAAGATCACAGGATCACAGGACATCAGGGAGTGGAAGGCACCTCGAAAGATCATCCAGTCAAACCCCCCTGCCAGAACTGGATCCCCTAGATCCCCTAGTGGCACAGGACCATGGCCAGCCTATTAAACACTACAACTACTTCCTTCAGTGTTCACTTGTCCATCACCACGATTCTCCTTTTAAAAAATGTCTAAACACCTTCTGTTGTTGAATGTTCTCTGCCACCTTATTACTCAGTCACGCTCAGTACTGTCAGATCCTTCTGCAGCTCTTCACAGTTGACTCTAGCACTGTCAGCCGGCTTTATTCCTTCGTAATACTCCCCCTTTTCCGTACGTTGAACCATCTCGATTGCTGGACTGATGCCGATGGGATTCCACCGATTACTTCCCTCCATTGTTGAACTTGACCACTTAGCCCCTGTTGGTTTCTAGCCTTTAACCTACAATTAAGTCACAACTCAAGGAGTTTCCCTTTGATCACACAACACCTCTAACTCTTTATAAGCCTTCAGGGAAAAGCTGTCCCCAAAACTGCGGAAAACCCAAATAGATTATCATAGAACATTAGGGATTGGAAGGGACCTTGGAAGATCCTCCAGTCCAATCCCCCTGCCTCATCAGGATCCCCTAGATCCATTATAGCCAGATCACATTATTTATCATTGTCCATCTTAGAGAACTGGGATAGGATTAGAGTCTGGAATT
Source organism: Phoeniculus purpureus (assembly GCA_028565055.1). Classification (NCBI taxonomy): domain Eukaryota; kingdom Metazoa; phylum Chordata; class Aves; order Bucerotiformes; family Phoeniculidae; genus Phoeniculus; species Phoeniculus purpureus. Next base: position 24,990,936 of record JAOXOE010000506.1, read on the forward strand.
CTTCCTGTGAAGTCTTGTTGAGTTTGTATGATGAACAATGACCCGGGTCTCTTGAGCTTGGAAGAACAGGTCTCTATGGGGTCTATGGAAGAAAGGTGACCTCATTAATTGTGATCAGTATGAAAAGAGTGGGTGTCAGAGGGATGGAGCCAGGCTCTGCTCAGGGGTACCCAATGACAGGACAAGGGGCAGGGGGTGTGAGCTGGAACAGAGGAGGTTCCACATCAATATTAGGAGGACCTTCTTGCCAGTGAGGGTACCAGAGCCCTGGAAGGGGCTGCCCAGGGGGCCGTGGAGTCTCCTTCTCTGGAGGCATTTAAAACCCGCCTGGACATGTTCCTGTGTGATTGGATCTAGAGTGTCCTGCTGTGGCAGGGGGATTGGACTGGATGATCTTTTGAGGTCCCTTCCAATCCCTAATGTTCAGTGATTCTGCAACACCCAGCCATAGCTGAGGGGTGCAGGACCACCAGCTCCAAGGGGTTGGGGAGCACGTCCTATCCACTGGCTACGGAAACACCACGCACCTCGCTGCAGAGCAGCCTGTCAGCAGTGACAACAGGGTCATCAGGGAACTGTTCCCTGCTTGCAGCACAGGATTATCTACACCAGGAGGTTTTGAATTGAGCTTCTCATTGAGAAAACCTCGAGTTCCCCAGTGAAATTTTCATGGTGACACCCTGTTAGCAGCGCTCCAGCATGTCTCACTTTGCACTCTCTCATCGTGAGGAAGCACTTGTGTCGCATCGCGTCTGACACTGAAGTGGAAGATTTAGGCTGGTGATTAAATATTGCACTTCTCCTGTCGTGTCTGAAGCCTCCTGGCTGGCTGATAAAGCCAGTAGCAGGCAAAGGCTGCAGCGCAGCTATTCACACACTTCTCTCCTTGGGTTTTTCCTCATGTCGTGAGATGAGATGCAAAATAAAGGGCAGCAGAAAGGTTTTGATCTGCTAGAAGACTGAAAGGCAGGAGCCCTAATACAGAAGAACCACAGAACATTAGGGGTTGGAAGGGATCCAGAAAGATCATCCAGTCCAATCCCCCCACCACAGCAGGATCACCTGTCTATGGTGACAGTCCCTTGAGCAATACAGTGCTTATCTCTTGAAATACCTCTAGTGTCAAACATATTTGTAGATCCAGGTGTATCTATGATATCTAGAGTGAAAAGAGTGAGCTTATGTCTTTTTCCAGAAGAGGACAGCGACACACTGAAAATGGTTCACTTGCCAGATATTTGCCATCACGTAAAAAGCGAAGAGCAGATTCCCAATCACAGAGTCACAGAACATTAAGGATTGGAAGGGACCTCGAGAGATCACCCAGTCCAATCCCCCTGACGCAGCAGGATCCCCTAGATCCAGTTGCACAGGAACATGGCCAGGCAGGTTTGAAGTGTCTCCAGAGAAGAAGATTCCACAACCCCCTGGGCAGCCCTTGCAGGACTCTGGCACCCTCACTGGCAAGAAGGTCCTTCTAATACTGATGTGGAACCTCCTCTGTTCCAGCTCACACCCATTGCCCCTTGTCCTGTCATTGGGTGTTCCTGAGCAGAGCCTGGCTCCATCCTCCTGACACCCACCCTTCACATATTGATCAACGTTCATGGGGTCACCCCTCAGTCTCCTTTTCTCCAAGCTCAAGAGCCCCAGCTCCCTCAGCCTTTCCCCATCAAGGGATGCTCCACTCCTCCCTTCACCATCCCTGTGGCTCTGCGCCAACACACAGATATCCGAGTGGAAGTTATCAAGCTCAGCATAGAAACAGACTTTCTGCTGCGACAGAGCGCAAGCATAGAGTTTACTTCTTGCTTTCCAAAGCTGAACACCTGAACACTGAAGCAACCCCTGCAATGCCAGTGTTTAATTCATTAACAGCATCCCCAGAGCCTCCATAACTCCCACCAAATTTGGGGGCAATGGATTGCAGCAACTTTTATGGCTGCACTGGACATAACTCTCCATTGCGTGCTCTTCTGTGCTGTCAGCACTGCCCAAGGGTGTGTGTGAATCAACTGAGGGTTGGGGGTGGCTTGGGGTTTATTTTTGAAGAGCGTGTCCACGTTACACCGAGTGCTTTTGCTTTCTGCTTTGGCTTCCAATGAGCAACAGTTCTGACCAGGCAGCCTCTTCTCACTATTGTTTCTGCCTCTCCCCACCACATCTGCTCCACAGAGCTCCCCGGTTTTGGTTCTTGTTTTCCGTGAATCACATTGGGTTTTGTGAGCAGCCCTCAGAAAGGGCTGGAAAGGATTTAACGACAAAGCTCCCAACAGCCCAACACAGGGCTCTGCTCTGCTGTGAGAAGGTGGCGGCGATGTGATCCTGCCCGGGCGCTGGGTTTGCCTCTCCCTTCCTCGCTCTGGCAGGGGAGAGCCCACCAGAACACTTTCTTAGTGCATGGAACCACAGAACGTTAGGGATTGGAAGGGACCCCGAAAGATCATCCAGTCCAATCCCCCTGCCAGAGCAGGAACCCCTAGATCATCCAATCAATAGGGATTAGAAGGGACCCCGCAAGATGATCCAGTCCAATCCCCCTGCCAGAGCAGGATCCCCTAGATCCAGTCATTAGGGATTGGAAGGGACCCCGCAAGATGATCCAGTGCAATCCCCCTGCCAGAGCAGGACCACCTCTCCCTAAATGCCACACCGTGAAAAGCACAAAGAAGAAACGCTCATTTCTACAGCCCGGCAGAGCCTGCGACTACGTAATGGAGAAAAAGAAGAGAGAGGACTCACCAAGACACATCCTGATCTATGCAGAAGGGTTTTGGTAGCAACCCCCAACAGTCTGGAAGTTAATACCCTGCTTCTCTCCTCTTTTCCTTTCTCAGTCCCCCCTACCCCCCTGCCTCCTAATTTCCCCATTTAAGGGAGAAAATAAGGCAGAAGACGCCAAGATACTTTCATGACATAAACAATAAGGCCTCCCCATGCCAACATTTCCTTTAAAAACACTTGCCAATAAAGCTCCTGGAGGCCAGCGAGAGAAAGAGACGCCGAAACAGCCGTGACATGAACTTGGCATCTCGCTCGTGCGACTCGCTCGCTTCCCCTGAGACTATCCCTCCAAGAGAACGCTGAGGGGTAATGGGAAAAGTTCTTCCATCGAGAAGGACTTCAGCTGCTCCGCAAGAGAGCTGCCAATTAACTGCTCTTCTGTTTGCCTACAGCCATTCTCAGGCAGCCACCTCCAGCACGCTGTTTCCCAACTCACACGCTCATGTCTGCACATTCACCTCGTGATCCTGGTGCCTCGCGAATCCCCAGCTCCATGCTCCTTCTGAGCGGCAGAGAGAATGCTCAGCCACAGAGTCACAGGACATGAGGGATCGGAAGGAACCATGAGAGATCATCCAGCCCAATCCCCCTGCCACAGCAGGATCCCCCAGCTCCAGGCACACAGGACCAATCCTACCTCACACAGATTCACAGAACATTAGGGATTGGAAGGGAACTCAAAGAATCCAAGCCCCCTGTCAGAGCAGGATCCCCTAGATCCAGGTACACAGGAACATGTCCAGGTGGGTTTCAAACACCTCCAGAGAAGGAGACTCCACAATCCCCTTGGGCAGCGCCTGCCAAGGCTCTGGCACCCTCACTGGCAAGATGTTCCTTCTCGGATCGATGTGGAACCTCCTCCGTTCCAGCTCAGACCTGGTGCCCCTTGTCCTACCACTGGGTGCCCCTGAGCAGAGCCTGGCTCCATCCTCCTGACATCACTCTATCAACATTAATAAGGTCACCCCTCACGCTCCCTTTTTCCAAGCTAAAGAGACCCAGCCTTCCCTCATCCCTCAGCCTTCCCTCATCAGGGAGATGCTCCACTCCCTCCATCACCTTGTGGCTCTGTCACCCTGCTGCATTCCCCAGGCATCAAACTATCCCCTTTTCTGAAGGCAGACCAAGCAGAAAATTTCACTGCAGTGTGGAGGCTGTTTGATTATCAGCTGTGGTCTTGCAACACGGAGACACCACCTCTTCTCTCTACATGCACCCAGCTGAGAGAACCATGCACAGACCCATCCATCTCTCCCTGCACCCTATCACTCATGCGCTGAGAAGCGCTCATGAGCTGAGAAGGCAGGGAGTGCTGCCAAGTGCTCCTCTCGCTCAGCTATTGTTGCTTGGGTTTCTCTGGGTTTGCATTCAGCTCCGCAGATTAGCATCGGAGTATCACATATCAAAATAACCACTGGCCTGCCCAGAAGTGAGGGTTCCCCATCCCTCCACCTGGGTAATTGCACCCTAATGCAGTCTAATCTCACACTCCCCTCACTCCTTCCTAACAACTGGCTTGCTGCTCTAGCGCTTGGGTTTGTGTCATAGCATCAGCGAACGTTAGGGATGGGAAGAGACCTCGAAAGATCATCCAGTGAATCCCCCCGACACAGCAGGATCACCTAGATCCAGTTGCACAGGAACATGGCTAACCCCTGGAGACCCTCAGCAGCTATGCCTAGCTGCCAGACTGCATCATTTTGTGGCTGGTTTGGGTTTGTTAATGTATCCCCAGCTAGTCTGGCTCTGCTGCAGCACATCATCATGTGTATCAGCTCCAGTAGGAGCCATCTACCCGCTCACCTTTATCCCACCATGACTGCTGGGTACCTCGTCAAGACGTCACATAGTGAACCAAGCGGCTGTTTTCCTTCACCCTCTTTTTCTACCCACTCACTAGTCTAATGCTGGTTTGTTTTTAGGTTTGTTTTCACCAAAACCTGAGAAAATATGTGGTTTTTACTGAGCAGCCGCCAGAGCGAGACATCTGCGGTCGGCTGGCAACCTCTGACATCCAAGGGCTGGGGCAGAAATATTCACGAGTCAAAAAAAGCTGACTTGCTCAAGAAATTAAAGCCCTTCTGACAATCTTCCAGAGAGCCCCTGAGGAAAAGGGAGGGAACCAGAGAGAGACTCAAGGAAAATGGATGGCAGCCCAGTGCGGAGAGCCACGCCAGGACGGTTCTGGGCCAAGAAGGGAGGCTGGCAAGCAGACAGCTGCAGGCTTTCAGAGGCAGCATTGTAAACAAGACGTTAAAAATATTAATGCATTTAGATTTCAAGCAGCAAGATGAGATTTACTTAAGAAGCTGAATTACACTGATAATGGCTCCTCAAACGTCTCAGCTCGGTGTCCAAACTGTTTGCCGACCCGTATCAAGGGAAAGCACAGGGAGCTGTTGACGCTCCGATCTTTGAGCGGTCGGTCATACAGCAGGGCTGGAAAAACACAGAGGAGGGCAGAGGAATGCTCGAGCGGCGGGCAGAGGCTCCAGAGCTCACAAGGGAACTGTATGCACAAAGTAGTTTTACCATTGAAATAGTAAATTGGGAGAGCGAGAGGATTTCTGCAAAGCAAGACGCCTCCTTTCACAGGATCACAGAACATGAGGGATTGGAAAGGACCTCAAAAGATCATCCAGTCCCATCCCCCTGCCACAGCAGGATCCCCTAGATCCAGTTGCACAGGAA
>JAOXOE010000506.1:25003393-25023158 GCA_028565055.1 Phoeniculus purpureus
CCAGGGCTCTGTCACCCTCACTGGGAAGAAGATCCTTCTCACATTGATGTGGAACCTCCTCTGTTCCAGCTCACACCCATTGTCACTTGTCGTATCACTGGGTGTCCCTAAGCAGAGCCTGGCTCCATCCTCCTGACATACTGATCAACATTCATGGGGTCACCCCTCAGTCTCCTTCTTTCACAGCTCAAGAGACCCAGCTCCCTCAGATTTTCCTCAGCATGAAGATGCTTAGCTCCTTTCATCATGCCTGGCCAGATTCCTGTGAGACTTGGTCTAGGTGGTCCTGCTGTGGCAGCAGGATTGGACTGGATGATCTTTCGAGGTCACTTCCAATCCTTAATGTTCTGTGATCATCTCTGTGGCTCTGCGCTGCTCCGTGTCCTTCTGGAACTGAGGGGCCCAGAACTGGACACAACATTCCAGACGCGGTCTCATCTTCCTAACCCTTTTGTCTTCCTGGTCCTGCCCAGTGTGTCTCTTCTGCCTAATTTAACCGGGGTTTCTATGGCTGTAAGACGCAGCTATTTCATCCCTCACCAGCCAAGTGTAAACTATTACAGTGAAATTGTGTTATTTTCACAAGTCGGGTACCAAGTGCCAGCTGCCTTTATAAGTGTGGAAGTAACACTTTTATTTCCACATTCCCGCTTTCATCGTTCACATTTATTTCTTCAGGGGAAGAGCGATACCCGATGTCACATTGAGAAGTGTCTCTCTCCTACATTTAATTCCTGGGCTAGAGGGGAAAAAAATACGGTCTAAATACAAAAGGTCACAATTAAATGCCGCCGCGTCCCTGTTTCTCTGCGTTATTAAACCTTAACAGCATCTGACCGCAGCCGAACATTGTCCTGAGGCCACGGGGAACATTTTCTCAAGCTAGTTTTTCTTTGTTTTTCCTCAGTTGTTGTTTTTTTTGAGCTGCTACAGCAACCAGGAGAGGAGCTGTTGTGCTTGTGCTTTGCTCTCGCGCTAAGGATGTGCTCTACTTCTGTCATGATTTAGGTGGAAGTTGTGTAATTGCTGCCCGCATTTAGAACGAGCTGCTTTTCCAGGCCAGAGCAGCATCAACAGAAACCAAGCTGTGGACTCTAATAAAGCCAAGAAAAAGAACAGACCCAGCGCCTGGAAAAGGCTGTTATTTTCTCTCTGTTTTCTTCCCATTTGTGATAAAATATCTGCAGCAAAGACCTTCTGCAGCTACTGCAACAAAAAGGGACAAATCATAGTTGTTATCTCTGCTTCTCCTACACTCTTGAGTGTTTTCCTCTCTGTGTTTGGTATTCTGGGTGATTTTTCTAAATGTGTTTCTCCTAGCTGAATCACAGAATCTTTCAGGTTGTAAATGACCCCCAAGAGCATTGAGTCCAACCATCAACCCTACTCTACAAGGTCACTCCTAAACCACATCCCCCAACACCACATCTAAGCGGCTTTTAAACTCATCCAGGGATGGGGACTCAATCACCACCCTGGGCAGCCCAGCCCAGTACCTGACCACTCTCTCTGGGAAGAATCTTTTCCTGATGGCCAGTCTAACCCTCCCCTGTTGAAGCTTGAAGCTCTTCCATCTGCTTCTGTCACTAATGACCTGTGAGAAGAGACCAGCACCAACATCTCTACAGTGTCCTTTCAGCTTAGAGAGCGATGAGGTCTCCCCTCAGCCTAGTCTTCCTCAAACTAAACAGCCCCAACTCTCTGCATCTCTCCTCATCAGATTTCTTCTCCAGGCCCTTCCCCAGCATCATCAGAACCTACCTGGACAAGTTCCTGTGCAATGGGTCTAGGGGATCCCGCTGTGGCAGGGGGATGGCACTGGACGGTATTTCGAGGTCCCTTGCAATCCCTAACATTCTGTGATGACTTATTGGAGAAGTGATCTTGGTTAGGATGACCCTCATTTTGATAAATAATGTTTTTAAACGTCATTGATTTAATCCTTGAATTATGGCAGCCCTTAAAGCAGGTCTTCACCTTCACAAAATGCCATCTCAAGCAGCATTACAGATTCAAACAAGCAATCACATGTAAATCAGAGTTAATAGAGCATCCCCCTTGGTAGTTGGACATGCATTATTCAGCCCTGGGTAGCCTTTTTCCCCCTGTGGGCCACAGCCATGATTAAAGCCTTACTTTAAATGAATGTTTCCGCTGAGACAAAGATGAATTTAACACCTAATAGGTTCTCTCCCACCACGCTATTAAGCTAGAAAGACACCTCGGCATGAAGATGTCATTACATCCCACCAAAGACTTCAGATGCTCCGCTGCAACCTCAGAGATTCCACTGGGCCAAACTAGATTAAAGCACTGGATCACTGACTCACAGAACATTAGGGATTGGAAGAAACTGTGAAAGATCATCCAGCCCAATCCCCCTGCCACAGCAGGATGTCTTCCAAGAATAGTTTCTTCATTTATAAATACAGAGCCTCCCCTGTTGAATCTTGTAGCCCTTCCCTCTACTTCTGTCACTAATGACCTGTGAGAAGACCCCAGCACCAGCATCTCTACTGTGTCCTTTCAGAAAGCAAAGTCTCCCCTCAGCCTCCTCTTCCTCAGACTAACCAGCCCCAACTCTCTCCGTCTTTCCTCATCAGCTTGATTCTTATGCATGTTGGAGGTACTGTGATTATGCAGCAACACCCTAATTACCATCACATTTTGGTTCGGTGTAAATATTGCCTCAGAAAGAGGCAATCAAGTAGCCTGTATTTGAAATGTTCGATGTGTCAGAACTGCTACCAGCACCAGCAGCCCAGCTGGGACCCTTCAGCTCCCAGAGGAAGATCGGAATTAGTTTGAATTACATGGGTCCCTTTGATACCATTAAACTGCTTCTGCTTGTTGGAGAATGTGGGAGGAAAACTGTTAATGCAGAAGCCAATTGTTGTTTGTGTCAGCTGTCTGCTTCCTTAATTAACGTGAATTACCAGCAGCTACACAAATTGTAGACAATGACAACAGCTATGCTCAGTTTTTTAAGCTGAAACCATGAAAAAATAAAAGAATGTCACAATCCCAGAATGATTGAGGCTGGAAAAGCCCTCTGAGCTCACCCAGCCCAGCCCAGGACCTAGCATCACCCCAGGGCACTGAGGGCTGCAGCCAGGCTGCCTTCAACACCTCCAGGGATGATGGGGACTCCACCACTGCCCTGAGCAGTCCAGTCCAGGCTCTGATCACCCTTTCCATGAGAAAGGGCTTCCTAACATCCAGCCTAAACCTCTCCTGTGCCACTGATAGTGATTTCCAGGTTTTGTTTTACTTTTGGAATTAAGAGCCAGGCAAAAATTATTTCAAGAGGGGGAGAAAAGGCAGCAGTGAGACCTAGGACTGGGCAGATGAGAAGTCCCAACAGCAAACTCTCCTTGTTCCCATAGACCAAAACAGCTAGTACCCAGTCATGGGACCTCAGCATTGCGGGGACTGGACTGGATGGTCTTTTGTGGTCCCTTCCCATCCCTAATGTTCTGTCATTCTGTGTTTCTCTGGGACCTAGGCACGTCCTGTAAATCTGTGCTGCTCTGTGCAAAGCAGCTCTTTCTGTGGCGTTGAGTTTTGAGGGTTTTTTCCACACTCTTCTCCGAAAACTACATCATATGAAAGAATTTAATAGGACTGATGCTTCCAGATGTAGACCTGATAATAGAGGTCACGAGAGGGCTTTGAAGAACAAGCTCAGGGTTAGTGCTGCTAGAGCAAAGCCTGCAAGGATTACTTCTGAATAATCACAGAACATTAGGGGTTGGAAGGGACCTCAAAAGATCATCCAGTCCAATCCTCCTGCCACAGCAGGATCCTCTAGATCCAGTCACACAGCAACACGTCCAGGGCTGCCCCTAGGCAGCCCCTTCCAGGGCTCTGTCACCCTCACTGGGAAGAAGTTCCTTCTCAGATTGATGTGGAACCTTGTCTGTTCCAGCTCACACCCACTGCCCCTTGTCCTGTCATTAGATGACACTGAGACAGGCAGCACCGTAACAAGGGCTGTTTATTGGGCTGAAGCAAACCCACCAAGTTCGATTCACTGGCCTCAGTAGGTGCAAAAACGCTTGTAAGATGCAGCCTTGCAAGCAGAGCCATGCTGGCTATGGAAACAGCCTCCATCCTGCCAACATCACAAGGTCGGTGAGAAGTAGGAGGTGCTCAGCCAAGCTGAGATGCCCCAGAGGGACGGGCTCTCAGCCCCCAGACAGGCGACAACAACCAAATCAGCCCTGTGGCTGAGGCTGTGCTCCCTGTACCACTCTGGTAGAACAACGTTGCCCAAACCTGAGTGAAACTATTTAAAAATCAAGCAAAATCAAGTCTTATAAAAAGCAGCTCTAAACATTTGAGGATTTCTAAAGCCATTGCAGAAGGCGTAATTTCGGTAAGCAGGTCTTTGTTGGCTTTATGACTAAATTGTGCTGTAAGCGATGCCAGCTGCAGCAGCCGAGGCCACTGTTTGTGCTCACAGCCAGCGCGCAGGCAGAGCATCACATGGGTTGTGAAGTGTGTGGGTCGTGTTGATCTCCTCACAGATCCACTTAAAGACAGTGGTCCACCACAGTGCTACGTACACTCTTCTGGGTTAAGCTATTTTAAGAAGAAAAATCCCAAGAAGGCCAACGGCATCTCAGCCTGGGTCAGAATGGGGTGGTTAGCACATCGAGAGAGAGTCTACTCCCTCTCTACTCTGCCCTACTGAGACCACATCTGGAAACTTGTGCCCAGTTCTGGGCCCCTCAGTTCCAGAAGGACACAGAGCTGCTGGAGAGATTCCTGCACAGAGCCACAAAGATGATTAAAGGAGGAGAGCATCCCCCTGATGAGGAAAGGCTGAGGGAGCTGGGGCTCTTGAGCTTGGAGAAAAGGAGCCTGAGGGGTGACCCCATGAATGTTTGTCAATATGGAAAGGCTGGGTGTCAGGAGGATGGAGCCAGGCTCTGCTCATGATAGGACCCAATGATAGGACAAAGGGCAGTGGATGTAAGCTGGAACAGAGGAGGGTCCACATGAATCTGAGAAGGACCTTTTTCATGGTGAGGGTGGCAGAGCCCTGGAAGGGGCTGCTCAGGGAGGTTGTGGAGTCTCCTTCTCTTGAGACATTTAAAACCTGCCTGGATATGTTCCTGTGTGACTGGATCTAGGGAATTCTGCTGTGTTGGGGGGATTGGACTGGATGATCTTTTGAGGTCCCTTCCAACACCTAATGTACTATGATCAGCACAGTCTCTGCTAAAGAGTTTGTTTTATGGGCAGCCACCTACACAAGGCTAAGAGCCATTGACTAATGAGGTTGTAGCTGTGGAGGTGCAATCAAGGTGCAGTTGATAAAGCTATTCTATCTCCTGGGAGTACTGGCTGGGTCTCTCTGAACCTCCTCTCCCCTCCAACCCAGAACTTTCATGCCATTCTGTGGGTCAGCTGCACTTACCAGCTCTTTCCTCCAAAGCAGAGACTCATCCTGGTCCCAGTACAGGCCACCAGCACTTTGCACTGTTCTATAGTGGAGCCCTTGTTGGAGTGGCAGTGCCCAGCTGTCAGAACTGGCAGCTCTTCTTTCCAGAAAGGCACCCTGCTCTCCCTCGTTGAGATGCTGAGAATTAAAGCTGATGCACAGATGAACATCACAGCCAGGTGAAAGGACCAAAGCTGGCCAGGTACCTCCTACCACAGTCAAAGGCCACAGACTGGGTTTGCATCTACATTTACCAGCAAGAAGAACACTGAGCTCTGCTTCCAGCTGCACCCCAGGAGGCACCAAGCAGCAGGGATACAGACCACATCAGACCTCGGAGCAAGGGTTGCCTCTCTGTTGTAAGATGACCATCTAGGAAGGCAGGGTTAGCTCATGAGCAGCTCCTGAAGGTCCTTAACGGTCCTGAGTGGCTGCACCTGGGTCCTGATTGGCTGCGCTTGGGTCATGAGTGGCTGCACCTGGGTCCTGATTGGCTGCGCTTGGGTCATGAGTGGCTGCACCTGGACCTTGATTGGCCACGCCTGGACCTTCATTGGCTGCACCTGGACCTTGATTGGCTGCACCTGAGCCCTGAGCAACCATCCCTGGTGCCCTCCCAGTGTAAAAGCAGAGCCTGTTTACAGGGAGAGGGAGAAGGTTGTCTGTGGATGGGTGCACTTTGTGGGAGTTCCCTGTTACCTGAAGGACTTGGGACTGTCTCTATGCTAAGTGGAGCTTCCAAGGACAGCAGAACATGGTGAGTTGGACTGGGGTGAGGGACCAGGTTACATATCTCTTAGATATTCTCTGTGGTGGCCTTTGTTTGCCCATGGTGGGGTGTTTAAGTCTGTGGTGAGACCTTACCTTGAGTACTGTGTTCAGTTTTGGGTAGCTCAGTACATGAGGGGCACTGAGATGCTGGGGCAGGAGCAGAGGAGAGCAACTAGGCTGGTGGAAGGCCTGGAGAAAGTCTTATTTAGAGTGCTTGAGCGAACTGGTGTTCTTTAGTCTGAGGAAGACAGAGGCTGAGGGGAGACCCTTTTGTTCCCTATACTTATCTGAAAGGCCTTTACAGAGAGGTGGGTGCTGGCCATGAGTAAACAATGACAGGACTAGAGGGAACAGCCTAAAGCAGCACCAAGGGAGGTTTAGGCTGGACATCAGGATGATTATTTTCTCTGAGAGGGTTGCAAAGCCCTGGAATGGGCTGCCCAGGGAGGGGGTTGAGTTGTCATCCCTTGGTGTGTTTAGAAGTTGTATAGATGAGTTGCTTAGAGATCTGTTCTAGGGAGGATAAAGATAAGAGCAGGGTTAAAGGTTGCACTTGATGATCTTGTAGGTCCTTTCCAACCTGAATGTTTTAGCAATTCTGTGTGAGTTTGGTTGATCTTGGAACACAGAGCTCCTTACTATGAGGATGTTAGGGACTAGAAGCTGTCAGGTGGAAATGCAGGATGTTTGGTTAATGTCTTTGAAGGGCTTTCTAGTCAGTTCTAAGGGCAGAATGCTGTTCTGCCATGGTAAGCATCATTCAAAAGTATAAAAATCCAGTTCCTCACCGTTTATTGCTTGTGAGATATGTACCATGAGTGTTAATGTCCAGCAGTGGCACTGCCAGAAGATGGCACCTGCTCTACATAGCTGATGCTGTGGAAACAACTGAGATGCTCTGTGCAGGCTGCTCTAGAGCAGTGGATTACATACGATCCTAGAATGGTCAGGGCTGGAAGGGACCTTAAGGATGATCAAGATCCAACTCCCCTGCACAGGCAGGGGTATCTTCACTTGAGCAGCTTACTCAGGGCCCCAGCCAACCTGCCCTTCAACATTGCTGGCGATGGGGCGGCCACAAGCAAAGATTTCTCCATGAGTTCTTCATTCTTGACTTCTGTCTGTGCTCTAAGACCTTGTGACCGTTTAGATTTGCTGCTTTTCTTACACTCCTGTTTGAGAAGTGTTTCTATAGAATTAGTCTCTTGTATTAGTTTCAATCAAGGAGAAACTGATTCCCTTCAAGTCACTATTTCTAGATGCCAGCATTTTTGAGCTGTACTAGGACAATGACTTCAACAGACCAAACCTCCGGCTCCCTTGAATACAAGGGAAATGAGAACTAACAGTCAGAAGGGTTTTCATTAAAATCCATGTAGATTAAAAGGCAAAAACATTCAAATTAGTCGACAAGATGATCTTCCCGGGGGAAAACAGAACAAATGTTGGTGCAGCACAGAAACAGGAGAAAGCGTTGGGTGGTTAATTCTGACAACACAGCGAGTGGTGAAGGCACCTCTGAAAATACTGGATCACCTTTAAGTACAGGTCTGGCATCTGGGCAAGAACAACCCCAGGTACCAGTAGAGGTTGAGGACTGACCTCTTGGAGACCAGTGTACGAGAAAGGGACCTGGGGGTCCTGGTGGTGTCAGCAGGATTGCCAGGAGCCAGCAGTGGGCCCTGGTGGACAAGGCCAATGGCATCTTGATCAGAATGGTGCTGGATAGTGGATTGGGAGGGGTTCTCCTCTACTATTCCCTGATGGGACCACATCTGGAATCTTGTGCCCAGTTCTGGGCCCCTCAGTCCCAGAAGGACACAGAGCTTCTGGAGAGAGTCCAGCACAGAGCTACAGAGATGATGGAGGGAGGGGAGTATCTCCTTGATGAGGAAAGGCTGAGGGAGCTGGGTCTCTTGAGCTGGGAAAAAAGGAGACTGAGGGATGACCCCATGAGTGTTAATCAATATGGAAAGGCTGGGTGTCAGAAGGATGGAGCCAGGCTCTGTTCAGGGGCACCCAACGATAGGACAAGGGGCAGTGGGTGTGAGCTGGAACAGAGGAGGTTCCACATCAATGTAAGGACCTTTTTGCCAGTGAGGGTGACGGAGCCCTGGAAGGGGCTGCCCAGGGAGGTTGTGCGGTCTCCTTCTCTGGAGACATTTCAAACCCTCCTGGCCATGCTCCTGTGTGACTGGATCTAGGGGATCCTGCTGTGTCGGGGGTATTGGACTGGATGATCTTTTGAGGTCCCTTCCAGTCCCTAATGCTCTGTGACTCTGTGATATCAATTTACAGTCGACTACCTGGTGCAGATTAAATGATCATTGATGCAGGTAGGAATCTTGACACTGCCCTGCAGCGTTTTATTGCGACAGTGAGTGCAGATACTGCAGCAAATTTATTTACCTTTTTAATGTGTAGTTGTGCATCGAGCTACTCTTTCTCTGTGTTTTAGGCTCAATCTCTTTCAGAGAAGCAGTTGCCCTACTCCCAATACAAAGAGAGATGCAGTTAGCCACTCCATTTCAAGTGCTAATCAGGACACTTACATGTGAATGGGTTACAAAACCATAACTACATCTTTATTGTCATTTGAACCGAGGGGTTGGTTCTGTACCAAAGACACTCGCAGTTTGCATATTCATAAAGCTCAGCGGGTGTTCTTTAAAAAGTCAACTAAATTTAATAAACAAACCAAAAACTAGTCTGTTAAATACAAATTAAATCTGGAGACACATGAGCTAATGTCACCCTCTTTTATGTTGTTGGGTTATTGCTCCAAGTGTGGTTTCTTCAAACCAAGTCCCCAAGAAAGACTTTTAAACAACAATCCCAGCAAGTGATGGGGGGAGTGTGAACACCAGAGTGGTAATCACTGTCACTTACCAGTAATTGCAGAATCATCCTGGTTGGAAAGGACCTCCTAGGTCACAGAGTCAAACCAGACCCACAACAACAAAAACCCTAAATCACAGAACATCAGGGTTTGGAAGGGACCTTGAAAGATCATCCAGTCCAATGCCCCTGCCACAGCAGGATCCCCTAGATCAAGTCACACAGGAACATGGCCAGGCAGGTTTACCTGATTGATTGACAAACACCAGCTAAGCCCCTCCATCCCTGCCACTAGAGCAGGGTGTGAAGCACCATGGCTACCAGGGATGGTGACTCAACACCCTCCCTGGAAAGGCTCTTGCAGTGCTCAATCACTCTTCCTGTAAAGAATTTCTTCCTAATATCCAACCACTGCCCCTTGTCCTACCATTAGATGCCTCTGAGCAGAGCCTGGCTCCATCCTCCTGACACCTCAGATACAGACCCAGAGCAACTCTCCCCACACTGCTGTTGGTGTTTGAGCAGAGTACCCTACCTACTTCAGAAATGGGTCAAGCTCTCCACAGAATGCTCCCATGGGCATGGCATTTGCCTCAAATGTGGGTGGATCAGCAGTGCTTGTAGCCACCGCCAGCTTAGACTGTACAAAGGCCAAGCATCACCATGTCGCTCCTACACTCTGCGATGTCCACGTTCCTGTCACACCATGTGGATCAAGAGAGGATGGGCACTCGGAAAGCAAAACAGCAGTCCAGGGGCTGCACCAACCCATCCTACTTGATGTCAGAAACAGGACTGGACTGCCCAGGGCAGTGGGGGAGTCCCCATCCATCCCTGGAGGTGTTGAAGGACAGCCTGGCTGTGGCCCTTAGTGCCCTGGTCTGGCCGCTGGGGTGATGTTAGGGGCTGGACTGGGTGAGCTCAGAGAGCTTCTCCATTCTGTGATCTTCAGGTTAGAGATGGAGCTGCACGAAACCTAGAGCAGATTAACTCGCACCAGGTTTCTAAAGCCGAGGAACCTAAAAATACCCTTCTGTGTGTTTGCTTTTTGCAGTCACATAAAATACGTGCTGCCTTTCATTTATTCCCTGGCACTCGGGTAGGATTTTATGCTAAGAGGTTTCCTACTTTCTGAAACAACCTCCATCTGATTTAAATCACAGGGGCCCTTTTCTTTCTGTTTTTGGAGCGTTCACGACCATTCTTGTTCTCGAAGGTGCTGTGGCAGGGTAGGTTTTAGCCCCTACTGTTTGTTGTGGAAGGGGTTGTAGACAGCAGCTTCTGCAGCAGATGTGTCCCATGTGCTCAGCCCCTGAGAGCAGCTTCTCGCTGGTTCCTGGAAGCATGAGCTGGAGCTTGTGCCTGTCACCCAGCTGCTTGTGCAGTCCTCTGAGCCATCGCACTGGCCTGTGGGGCAGCTTTGGAAGCGAGAGCCTTGTGCAAGCAGGGGATGCAACAAGCTCAGAAAGCTGTGATTTTCATATTGTGTCTCCTTACCACTTGTAAATCAGTCATTTTAAGGATGCTTTCCATTGCTGCTTCCCTTCAGGCACCTCTTATTTCTCTCTGGAAAAAGGAAAGATGTAGTTTATAGCTGACTGCAGGACTGAAATGACATCTATAACAGCAACAGCAGCCAACAAATGTGTCCCTAAAGCGGCAGTACGGTGCCTTTTGTTTTGTTTTAAGACTTTGGAGTGATAGGCAATCCGTCTTCTCGAGCTGCTGTTTGAATAGTTACAGGGAATCTGGAAGCAGATTGGGTAATGAGAGCTGCACAGGCTGACTTGGGCCCTTGGAAAAGGGAGGGGTAGGAGAAGACAATCAAGACAAACTGAGAGGCAAAGGGAGTGAGCTGGAACAGAGGAGGTTCCATGTAAATAGCATTGGAGTCCTTGGAATTGTTCTATATAAATACATAGAAATATATTAAATATATTAAAAGCATACTAAAATATATTAAAATATGTAAATATCTAAGAAATACAAGTACACCAGAGTCACTTGCTTAGTTGGTGGACTCTGCGCTGGCTCTTGCATGGGAAATCAGAGATGTTAATGTACAACCGCTGCTGTGTCTCTTAGTGCATTATCATCACATTATGTAGCTCTCAACAGATGATCTTCCTCATGTTCTGAGGCAACCTTGACCTTCAGTTTTCAGCGAGGCGAATGCCATTACATCACGTCTAAAGGGAAGAGCGCAATCATCTTTCCCATTTGCGGCGCTAAGACAGTCGCCGGTGCCTGATACAATCAGCATGCGTCTTGGTACCGAAGGCACGTGGTGACAACTCTAACTGAGTGCAGTTATTTGGCTGTCATGAAACGCACCTTATGGTGATAAACTTCAGCCATAAAATTGGAAGACTATCACATAAACATGTTTCATGAAGAAATACTCTAACGGGATTCACTGCTAGTTTATAGTTGGGGAGCTCTGCTCTGTTTATTAGGCAGCGGTTTTTACAGTGAGGCAGGTTCCAGAAGCCATTACATTTTACAATGAAGTAATGACTGGGTGTTGATTCTTCTCCTTCCATCTAATTAGTGTGCAATAAATTGAAATGCTGCAGTTAAGGGTGTGTGAGGGGATACCGAGCTTGGATGCGGCTTCAGAAGCAGTGGGAGTTGCACAGCTGATCCCCCCCCATGATGTGCCTGGGGTAGGTACCTCGAAGGAGAATGCTCATGAGGAAACTTCCTCTGCCATCACAGACTGTATAAATCACAGGATCACTCTGGTTGGAAAAGACCCCTGGGAATCATTGAGTGCAACCATCTACCCTACTCTACACGGTCACCCCCAAACCAGATCCCCCAACACTACATCTAAATGATCTTTAAACACCTCCAGGGATGGAGACTCAACCCCCACTCTGGGCAGCCCAGTTTAGTGCCTGACTGCTCTCTCTGTGAAAAGCTTTCTTAATGTCCAGTCTAACCCTCCCCTGTTGTAGTTTGAACTCACTCCCACCATTTCTATTGCTAATTGCTTATGAGAAGAGACCAGCACCCACCTCTCCACAGCATCCATTCAGGTAGTTGTAGAGAGCGATGAGGTCTCCCCTCAGCCTCCTCTTCCTCAAACTAAACTGCCCCAACTCTCCCCATCTCTCCCCATTAGATTGATTTTTCCAGGCCCTTCCCCAGCTCCGTTGTGCTCCTCTGCCCTCACTCCAGAACCTCAATGTCTGCCTTGTACTGAAATGCCCAAAACTGGACCCAGTCCTCAAGGTGCAGCCTCCCCAGTGCTAAGCACAGGGGCACCATCACCTCCGTACTCCTGCCAGTTACCCATTCCTGATCCAGGCCAGGATGCCACTGGCCTTCTTGGCACCCTGGGCACCCTGCTGGCTCAGATTCAGCCCTCTGTCAATCAGAACCCCCAGGTTCCTTTCTGCTAGGCAGCTCTCCAGCCACTCCTCCCCCAGCCTGTAGCGCTGCAGGGATGTGGGTGACCGTGATGGCAAAACTTTCCCCCCACAATGTTGTCTTAGTTAATTAGTGTCTTATCTCTTGTCTAGGAGAAGCTGTGCTCATTCGGTGTTCTTGGGCTGCTTGGGTAGAGCGGAGCACAACGCGTCTTTGAGGGATATTCCCAGGGCAAGTGTTTTCTTGCTGACTGTTTGCCCTGCTCCTCCTTGAAATCCGTAAATTGGACACATGCAGAGGTACCCGGAATGGCACAAGCTGGAAAAGATTGATGAAAGCTCTGCTTTAGCTATTCAAGCAGCAAAGCAGCCCCTTTTGGGCCATTGCAACTCAGCATAAGTATAACCTGAATAAATCTCAGCAGCAGTTAACATATCTGCTAGAAGAAAAGGAACTAATTGAATAACCCTGGGGTTTGGATTTTCCCTGGGCAGGGACAGTCCAGCCAGGTGTCTGGAGTCTCCTTCTCTGGAGACGTTTCAAACCCACCTGGCCGTGTCCCTGTGTGACTAGATCTAGGGGATCCTGCTCTGGCAGGGGGATTGGTCTGGATGCTCTTTCGAGGTCACTTCAATCCCTAATGTTCAGTGATATTATTGCTTATAGATATTGAAATGATTGAAACTGATATTGATTGATACAGATTGATATAGATCACTTGAAATTGGTGTAGACATTGAAATGAAGGCGTAGTCTCTCTGCATGAGCACTGAGGGCTGCAGCATTTAAAGGTTGTAATGCAAAGCATCCTCCAGACGTCTACTGTCAACAGCACCCTCCCTCTCAGCGTGCTGACTGATAATGATGATATCTTGTTAAAAGTATTTCCTCTCACGTAGAAATAAGTGGGTCTCGTATTGTTCCCTGCGTCGTGGATGAATAGAAAAAGATAAGGTGCTCGGTATTTATTCTTCTGTCTGCTCATGGATGTGAGCAGCCCCTTCAGAGTTTAATCTTTATAGCAATATTTTCCGTGTAGATGTTACAACCTTGAGCTGAGATTTTAACGTCAAACACAGTAAATTTGAGTGCTGGCGACTGACAGCGGTGCTAATGACCAACTGCCCTGGTGGCTGTGCAGCAGCAAAGGGTTTTATAGTCAAAAAACTACACAGCAAATGATCACAAGTGGTTGTCTCCTTCGATTTCTTGAGTCCTATGTCCCAATTGCCTGCTGAAAATAAGAGGAAGGATGAGGTAGCTGATGGATACCAGCTCATTTCTGGTGGAAACAAACCACGACATGTAGCCCAGTGTAGGGGAGATACTGGTTTGCTGGTGTGTTGGAGGCTGGCTGGATCCCAGAGAACGTCTTTGATCTTTTGGCCACCGCAAGCCTCATGGAACCTGCAGGTGTAATTGCTGCTTTCAAGTCAGGTTACATCAGGAAACAGGCACATTCCTTTTTCGTTTGTGGCTATATCAGGCTGTGATCTCAACCGCAAAACAGCCCGTGAGGCTGGGAGAGACGCTGAGCTCCAAGGGCTGGGGGTATGTTCTGGCGGTGATTTTCGTGCAGCAGACAAGCGATCCCCCACTCCCCTCTGCTCCTGTCTGCGTCTGCTCTTCCTTACAATTTACCATCCCAAGTAGTGCTGCTAAGGAAAAGCCATAAAGAAATCCAGCTGGGGTGCCTTTATTTTACTTTATTCAATTTTATTTGATTTTTATTCTATTTTACTTTATTTTTGTTCTACTTCACTTTATTCCATTTTGCTTTATTCTGATTCCATTTTGCTTTATTTTTATTCTATTTTACATAATTTTATTTTATGTTGCTCAGTTCCACGTTGCTTGGTTCCGATTCCATCGGAAGCTTTTGGAAGCTTGCCCCACCACGAATGGCTGGGAGATGAGGCTGGTGGGAAGCTTCTCTGCTTGGTCGCCCAGGACCCATCTTCTATGCCAAGCAACACACCTTGCTCCACCTCTATCCTGTGGAACGTTGCCAGTGTCCTCCTTCTCGAGCCAGACAGCAAACTGTGCTTCCTGCTGCTGGCCCCGCTCCTTCATCTGGGTGACAGCACTGCCAAAGTGGACAGTTTCACACCATCAGACTGATCGTTGGCACTAATGCATTCCATGCTCTTCTTTACTCTGTCATCCAACTGGGGGCAAATCTAGCACCAGTACTGCTTTTCTGAAAGGCTTAGCATACGAGATAGATGAAGCACAAGCCGCAGGCTTCCTTTTGAATCTGCAGAGCGGGGAAATTCCAGACACCATAACGCTGCCTCCCTCGCCAGGGCTTTGTAACCCGTAATTACGTTGACGCACCGGCCGCGTCCACAGCAGCGCTGAAACTGACAGTGTTTTTATGTGAAATGTGCTGTTTTATTGCATTAATTCATGCGGAATGTGGCCACAGTAATAACTGTACAGGGTGACAACCGACGTTAGATCTTCTCTTCGGGACCTTCACTTAGGGTCCGAGGAAACTAAAACGCTGTTCGGTTTACCTGCAGGACATAGAGCCGAAGCATTAGGCACTGTAATTTCTTTTACAAGCAGCCCCTTCATCACATAATGTCCCACCTCTGGTAAAATACAGTCGTCATAATGCTGGGGTGTAGTGTTGAATCTGCTGTGTGCAAACCCAACGTTGTAGAAGTGGAGAGGAATAGAGTGGGATTCTCACTAGAGAGAACCCACATTACTCACAGAGGGCTGAGGAAAGGAGAGCTGTATGAAAGTGAAGAGACCTGCAGAAAGCCCTAGGAAGGCACAAACTACCAGAGTTTCTTCTTGGTAGCACCCTACGAGAGTTTCTTCTTGGTAGCTCCCTATGAGAGTTTCTTCTTGGTAGCACCCTACAAGGATTTTAGTGAAGTGATAATTGCAGATAATATTTATACTTGCAGAGCTACAGAATAGATATCACTGGAATTGAAAGACGAAAACAACCTCTGTTGGATTATGACTCATGAGTTGGATTGATTTACTTGGAGTGATAGAAGCACACAACACTTGATGGCAATGAACAGGCATAATCAGAGGTGGCTTTTATCAGCCAGAACATCATGCCAGTAACTGTCACACATGACAAGAGTTTAGTTTCCCATCTATTGCAATTAAATATTCAGTAATCAAAGTGCCTTCTTGCTTTCCACCTCCTGAACGTGTAAGGGTGGCACAAGGAGAGAAGCCGACTTGACACAGGATCACAGAACGTTAGGGATTGGAAGTGACCTTGAATGATCATCCAGTCCAATCCCCCTGCCAGAGCAGGATCCCTAGTATTGAGGGGTTGGAAGGGACCCTCAAAAGATGATCCAGTCCAATACCCCAACACAGGAGGTTCCACTGGTGTGGAGGTTGTGGAGTCTCCTTCTCTGGAGAGATTTCAAACCTGCCTGGCTATGTTCCCATGTGACTGGATCTAGCGGATCCTGCTGTGGTAGGGGGATTGGGCTGGATGATCTTTTGAGATCCCTTCCAACCCCTAATGGTCTGTGATTCTGTGAACAAACTCTTTCCTGTGAGAGTGGGGAGATGCTGGAACAGGCTGCCCAAGGCAGTGGTGGCTGCCCCATTGCTGGCAGTGTTGAAGGCCAGATTGGCTGGGGCTCTGAGCAACCTGAAGACATCTCTGCCTGTGCAGGTGTATGGCAACCGGATGGTCTTTAAGGTCCCTTCAAACCCCGGCCATTCTGGGATTCTATGCTATCATTAAAAATATGAATTAGGCAAAACCGTCACCTGAGCTACAGTAAAAAGTAGAGCAGAGAAAGCTGTCGGAGGTGAAGATTGGGAGCTACGTTCAAGCAAACAGAGTAGGAAGGGGTATAAGTGGCAGCAAGCTAAATGCGAAGACTCTAGATGATGGGCCAGAGGGGATTTGAAGGAGGAACAACAAGGCCAGGTATCCTATTAATCACTTCTTTCCAAACACACCAATCCCAGAAAGCCTGACTGAGAGTCAGATGGGACCAACGGGCAATCGTGGTATGAAAGGGAACATCCAAGGCAGATGAGGCTAATGCAGGAGAGCTGAATTAATTTATTGCATCAGTGCTCATTACCGAAGAGAATGAGGTCCTGGTATCTGCCGTTCCTTGTGGGAGATAAGGCTGAGGAACAGGCTCCAATTCGAGTGTCAATAGAAAAGGCTTTAGAGCAAATTGATGCTCTGAAGAGCAAGAAATCTCCAGGAACAGATGGTGTTCACAAAAGATTTATAACAGAACCCAAAGACAAAGCCTCTCAGCGATGAGCGCCGGTGTCTAACCCACTGCCAGACGAACAGGAGGTGGGGAATGTGATGCTGGTCTTTATGCAGGGCTCCAGAGAGATCTGGGATCTATGGACTACAAACCTAGCTGCTGTAGAGGCGCCGTGTTAGAGCTGTAACAAGGGATGAGATCAATAGACACCTGGACAACCAGCACAACACGCAGTCTCTGCTGAGGGAAGATTGTTCCTTACAAATGCATTTGAGCTGTTAGAAACTGCCACCAAGCCTGTAGATGGCAGCGACCCTGATGTGTCATGGGCTTGGGTTTAAGGCTCCTGATGCATTCCCTCAGTAGAGGTTTCTGCAAAATTAATTGCCTTGGCATTAATTGCTTCCATGAGTTAGTAATGACTTGAAGGCAGATGGCAAAGAATTGCTGTGTGTGGTCAGCTTTTTCAACCAAGTTCACAGGATTACAGACCATTAGAGATAGGAAAGGACCGCGAAAGATCATCCAGTCCAATTCCCCTGCCACAGCAGGATCCCCTAGATCCAGTCACATAGGAACATGGCCAGGCAGGTTTGAAACATCTCCAGAGAAGGAGACTCCACAATCCCTCTGAGCAGCCCCTTCAAGGGCTCTGGCACCCTCACTGGGAAGAAGGTCCTTCTCATATTGATGTGGAACCTCCTCTGCTCCAGTTCACACCTGGTGCCCCTTGTCCTATCATTGAGTGTCCCTAAGCAGTGCCTGGCTCCACCCTCCTGACACCCACCCTTCCCATATTGATCAATATTCATGGGGTCACCCCTCAGTCTCTTTTCTCCAAGCCCAGGACAACTGTTTCACAAGCAAGTGGTCAGAAGATTCTGTGCCAGTCACAAGTGATTTACCAGGGGTGCATGTGGCTCCTGATGAGCATTTCTGAGATTACCCAGCTGTTGTTTATCAAGTATCATCTATAAGCTGAGACATGACAGAGCTATAAAGCAAGCATGTGCGGGATTGTAAAAGGAAACGTTATGTCTGGTAATTTTAAAAATATATTCATTGTGGATTTAATTGTTGAATAGTTATGTTGATTGATGCCGTACAAACGGGGGCTTTGTGATTCACAATGACTTAGCAGACTGAGAACTTCATGGCATCATTAAAATTGGTTTATGGGACTGAACCACAAAAAACTGTTGAGTGGGTTCATAAGGATCAGTCCTGCGCTCGCTGTGCTGTTCAGTAGCTGGAGAGGAGCCGTAAAATACAAGTTTTAAATTGTAATAGAAATAATTTAAATATTCCCCACATCTAGAATCTTGTGGCCAGTTCTGGGCCCCTGAGTTCCACAAGGACACAATGCTGCTGGAGAGAGTCCAGTGCAGAGCCACAGAGATGATGAAGGGAGGGGAGCATCTCCTTGATGAGGAAAGGCTGAGGGAGCTGGGTCTCTTGAGCTGGGAAAAAGGAGGCTGAGGGGTGGCCCCATGAATGTTGATCAACATGTGAAGGGTGGGTGTCAGGAGAATGGAGCCAGGATCTGCTCAGGGGCACCCAGTGATAGGACAAGGGACAACGTTTATGAGCTGGAACAGAGGAGGTTCCACACCAATCTGAGAAGGAACGTCTTCCCAGTGAGGGTGCCAGAGCCCTGGAAGGGGCTGCCCAGGGGGATTGTGGAGTCTCCTTCTCTGGAGACATTTCCAACCCACCTGGGCATGTTCCTATGCGACTGGATCTAAGTGATCCTGCTGTGGCAGGGGATTGGACTGGATGATCTTTCAAGGTCCCTTCCAAACCCTAATGTTCTGTGGCTCTGTGCTTCTAAGATTATTATATCTTCCTGCTTCTTCCATTGATAATCTAATGGCTTCTGACTGTTTCTTTAAGCCATGAGGAACTGTCAGTATAGAATCTGTAGCATGGATTTTGCTTTTTCTTCTGTCTCTTTGTTTTGGAAGATCAGATATGCTCAGACCTTTGAAAAATATCAGTGCCCTGCATTAACCCATCAACCAAATACCAAATGCAACGGGATTTCCCTACTAATACATTAGAAGATGAATATCTGCCTCTGATCTCACAGGAACACTCTGAATAGAAAACTCACAAGTACTGGGATTCAATTATTACGACAGTTCAATTAACCTCTATTGAACAGATGTAGGTTTTATACCTAATTATACCTGTAGCTGACTTGAGATCCAGACCTCTACCCACTGAGGACTCGTCTAAGATCACCAAATTCATTTCACTTCAGACCTTTGCTCTTCGAAATGAGTCCTCCAGTAAGTGATTTCACCATTAAACATCCCTCAAGCACCGTAATCTTTATAAAGGTCTGTTCTTATACTAAGAAACTGAATGTGATAGCCCCAAGTGTCATCACAGAGACTCTGAAGGAAAGGTCACAGATAAAAAGGGGTTTTTTTAACGTGAGCTTTGCTGAACGTTGCTGGAAGCTGAACCTCGCTCTGACTCCACAGACATCCACGAGATTTGCACTCTGATTTGAATCCTTGTTGTGACGGCGAGTGGATGCTTTGAGTTTATCCCTTTGCACAAGGCCCAGGTTCTGAGGACAAAGGTACTGAGAACACTGCGAGATCATGGACTCATAGACTGATAGCATCATAGACACAGAGGATGTGTTGGGTTGGAAGGGGACCTCCAAAGGTCATCTAGTCCAACCCCCCTAAAACAAGCAGGGCCATCACTCACCAGACCAGGTTGCCCTGAGCCCCATGCAGCCTGACCTTGAGTGGCTCTGGGATTGGGGGCTCCACCACCACCTCTCTGGGCAGCCTGTTCCACGGATCCCCCATCTTCAGGTTTAAGAATTTTATCCTCACTTCCAGCCTCCATCTGCTCTTTTCCATCTTCAAACCATGGTCCCTGGTCCTATCATTCCCTACCTTTAAGAACAGCCTTCCCCAGCCTTCTGACAGACACTCTTAGGCGTTGGAAGCTCGCTATAAGGTCCTGACAGAGCCTTCTCCTCTTCAAGCTGAACCCCAACTCTCTCAGGTGGTTGAGTCCCCATCCCTGGATGAGTTTAAAAGTTGCTTAGATGTGGTGTTGGGGGATCTGGTTTAGGGGTGACCTT
>JAOXOE010000506.1:25047534-25058052 GCA_028565055.1 Phoeniculus purpureus
CTGGCACCCTCACTGGCAAGAAGGTCCTTCTCACATTGATGTGGAACCTCCTGTGGTTCAGCTCACCCAGTGCCCCAAGACACCCATAGGTTAGGGGGCTGTCAAGACTCCTTCAGTACAGGGGTTTGAAGAGACCTAGAAACAGAGTTTAGTGGGCAGAGTGGGGTTGGGTTGATGGTTAGACTGGATGGTCATGGACATCTCCTCCAGCCGTATTGATTTGATGACAATGGAGGTGTCACGGGAAGGGGCTCACAGCAGCACCAGATCTTCTTGTGACTCAGGAGCTTTCTGAAACACCAGTGATCACAGGTGCTGCAACAGCAACTCTTCACCCTTTCTGTCACCAACTGTGAGGGTGCCAGAGCCCTGGCAGGGGCTGCCCAGGGGGGTTGTGAAGTCTCCTTCTCTGGAGATGTTTCAAACCCCCCTGGCCATGTTCCTGTGCGACTGGGTCTAGGGGATCCTGCTGTGTCAGGGGGATTGGACTGGGTGATCATTCGAGGTCCCTTCCAATCCCTGATGGTCTGTGATTCTGAGACTAATTTCTGCCGAGCAAAGGCTGCAGCAGCCTGCAGCCCCTGTCTGCTCATCTCCCACGATAAGTGCTCAGCCCTATCAGATCCATCAGTTATTGAAAACTCAGCTGAGTGCGATTGGCGTCGCCTCGCAGGGTTTTCACGTGGCTCTGAACCACGCTGAAAATTAAAGAGGAGAAAGCTCTCTACTTTCACTCTGACACTCTCCGCTGATGACAGATTTATTCACGTCCATCGCTTGTAAAAGGAAACAAACCGACTCCGACCCCTTATCTCCCTCTGGGTGTTTAAGTTATGAGTAAGGCAGGAAGCCATCGGGGCCATGAGACAGCAAACGCACCCTGCCTGGGAGAGTGGAGGTGGAGGAGATGCAGCGATCAAACCAAGAGAGATCAAATCCCTCCCGTTTACCTAAAGCCTTCCGCAGCTCTCGAGATGATGATGATGCAGGGATCTGAAGATGCTTTGTCTGCTTTATGAGAAAAGTGGCTGTGATTTAGCAGTTTAATCACTTCTGTCATGCAGCCGCCTAAAACAAAGCCCATCACCGGGATCTGGGGGCGGGGTGGGGTGGGTTTGTGAGAGCTCTGGTTTGTTTCCCATCAGTAAGGAATGATTTCCACTTCTAACGACGGGCTGAGACAGACAAGCGCTAAATAAAGCTGTCGCTGCTGCACATCAGCTCTGCTGTCCCACTTAAGGCTTCACAACAGAGCTCGCAGTCAAAACCTGCAGGCTTTGGATGCCCAGCAGCTGGGAGGCACTTGGGGGTCAGTTGGGATCAACCATGTAATGGAAAGCTGTCTGAGCACCAGGCTGGATGGGGCTCACAGCTATGTGCCCTGTGCTGGCTCCTGAATCACACAGCATTAGGGATTGGAAGGGGTCTCAAAAGATCATCCAGTTCAGTCCCCCTGCCACAGCAGGATTCCCTAGATCCAGTCATTAGGGAGTGGAAGGGACCTCAAAAGATCATTCAGCCCAGTCCCCCTGCCACAGCAGGATCCCCTAGATCCAGCTGCACAGGGACATGGCCAGGTGGGTTTGAAACTTCTCCAGAGCAGGAGACTCCACAACCCCCCTGGGCAGCCCCTGCCAGGGCTCTGGCACCCTCACTGGGAAGAAGGTCCTTCTCACATTGATGTGGAACCTCCTCTGCTCCAGCTCACACATCTACTCATTTGTTGAACCACTCTAGGGCCAGTGATTCCCCCCACCCCTGGGCAGCCTGTTCCAATCCCTGACCACTCTGTCAGGGAAGAGATTTCTCCTGATGTCCAACCTAACCCTCCTCTGGCACAACTTGAAGCCATTCTTTACTGTCCTATTGCCAGGGAGAAGGGACTGACCCCCACCTCCCTACACCCTCCTGACAAGGACCTGTAAAGAGCAATAAAGTCTCCCCTCAACCTCCTTTTCTCTAGACCCCCGTCCCTGCTGGCTGAGAGCTGCCTTAGCGGGACCTGCTCTGTTCATCAGGGAGAGCAGAGCTGTGCAGCCACATCTAGGCAGCACAAATCCAGCCTTTTCTTTCCCAAGTCACAGTTTGGCTTAAAATCAGAGTGCGAGGAGGAAGGGCAGGATGCAGCCAGCCCGTCGATGTCCTGTGTCAGGCTGCCCTTCTCCTTCTTATGATGTTAGCCAGGCGCTAAACAAATAAAATCAGCTCTGAACTTATAAAGAGCAACTGGAAATGCCTAGTCCTTTACAGTGACATCTCGACTGAAGCAGCCCACAGCGCTGGGAGAGAAATCAATCATCGTTTCCATCCCGCCACGCGTGCTGCTGAAATTAAGGTTTGATGTCGGGCTGCAAAGGAAAATGATTTGATGAGAAGCACCTCAGCAACAGTTTGTGGTGTTTGGAAAGTTCCTGTTGATGGTTCTGCTCATAACAAACCTCCTGGGCTGCTCTAAGAATTAGAGAGATTAGTGGGTCACCCTGACATGGAGCTGCTGGAGAGAGTCCAGCGCAGAGCCACAGAGATGATGGAGGGAGGGGAGCATCTCCCTGCTGAGGGAGCTGGGTCTTTTGAGCTGGGAAGAAAGGAGCCTGAGGGGTGACCCCTTGGATGTTGATCAATATATGAAGGATGGGTGTCAGGAGGATGGAGCCAGGTTCTGCTCAGTGTCATCTAATGATAGGACAGGAGGCAGTGGGTGTGAGCTGGAACAGAGGAGGTTCCCCATCAATGTGGGAAGGACCTTCTTCCCAGTGAGGGTGACAGAGCATTGGAAAGGGCTGCCCAGAGGTGTTGTGGAGTCTCCTTCTCTGGAGAAGTTTCAAACCTGCCTGGCCATGTTCCTGTGTGACTGGATCTAGGGGATCCTGCTGTAGTGGGTGGATTGGAGTGAATGATCTTTCAAGGTCCCGTCCACTCCTCCTTCTCTGGAGAAGTTTAAAACCCTCCTGGCCACGTTCCTGTGTGAGTGGATCTAGGGGACCCTGCTGTGGCAGGGGGATGAGACTGGATGATCTTTCGAGGTCCCTTCCAATCCCTAATGTTCTGTGATAATTGTCAGTATCATGTTATAGGGGACTGTATATATAACATCAGGGAAATAGCTGCCGTGAGGAAAGAGTCACTGGCTGTATTGAGCTCGTTGGCTTTCAGTGCAATTTACCTAATCTACAATGTGATGGGGAAAGCGACCCAAACGTGACTGAAATGCACACTCTCATATAACAAAGCCCATTGCAGACAGCAGGGATTGGACTGGATGATCTTTCGAGGTCCCTTCCAATCCCTGATGTTCTCAATGTTCGAAGAAGTTATTTTCTTGGAGAGAGATGTGTTACGTTGTCAGTAAGCTCCGGTGCTGGGCCAGACAGATCCCATGCAAATGCGAAGGCGGCTGTGTTGTCAGTGCCCTGGCAGATCTGTCACCCCTCCTATCTTGATTATTTTTTAAATAATTCAGCACATGTGCTCTATTAGCGCTGCGACGCAAACACTCCCATGCTGAGGGGTTTATTTTGCCTGAGAAGAAAATGAACATTGTGATTCAAGAGATTGATGGTCCTCCTTCCTTTTATGACCAGCTATTGTCTTCCTTTTCTTTTGAGCGTGTCTCAGCGGTTAGGTGCTGCTGAGCATGAATATTACAGGTAGGAAACCCCCCTGGCCATGTTCCTGTGTGACTGGATCTAGGGGATCCTGCTGCAGAGGGGGGATTGGAATGGATCTGTTGAGGTCCCTTCCAATCCCTAATGACTAGATGTAGGGGATCCTGCTGCAGAGGGGGGATTGGAATGGATCTGTTGAGGTCCCTTCCAATCCCTAATGACTGGATCTAGGGGATCCTGCTGCAGTAGGGGGTTGGACTGGATGATCTGTTGAGGTCCCTTCCAATCCCTAACATTCTTGGATTCTGCATGTTTGGAAGCTGAATGAATTGACTAACTAGAGAAACTCCAAGTCAGGCTAGTTGTTTCTTCACAGCCTATTGCTTAGCATAACCTTCTATCACAGAACATTAGGGATTGGAAGGGACCTTGAAAGATCATCCAGTCCAATCCCCAGTCCACAGCAGGATCCCCTAGATCCAGCCATTAGGGATGGGAAGGGACCCAAAAGATCATCCAGTCCCATCCCCCTGCCCCAGCAGGATCCCCTCAATCCAGTCACACCAGAACACGTCCAGGCAGGTTTGAACCATCTCCAGAGAAGGAGACTCCACAGCCCACCTGGGCTCTTCCCAGTGTGGCTTAATTTATTTACTGGGTTTTTTTTTTCTTTAAGCATTTATTTTTACATTTTAATTTCAACATGTTAGATCCTCTTTGCACCCCACATCTTTCCTTGCCAGCTGCTGTAAGTGCAGCTTTCTATCTCCATTTCTTTCTGCCCCCCACCTTCCCCTCCCCTCAGCGCCTCTTGCTGTAGCAGCTCTACCTTGGATGGCAGGTTATTGGTTACTGCCTACGGGAGCCTTTTCCATGAGCTAATTTAGCTGTCAGTCTGAAATTGGTAGGAAGGATGAAAGATGGATCAGAGGCCTGGGGCATGCCTCGACCAATATCTAGCGCAGCCCTATCTGGAAATCCGCTTATTAAAACAGATTTGAGAAATCTTTTTCCCAATCTTGCCTCTGCCGTCGTTTCACCCAGCTAAGGAAAACATTTTTACAGTGACACTGCTGAGTCTCTGGCAGCTCTTTTTCGCTTTCTGAAAGGGAGAAACCAGTATTTAGATACAAGATCAATAGGAAAACAAATAGACTGTTCTGTGCCCTGGAGAAACCCCCAGAGAGGAGGCAGATGCAGAGAGATTTAATATTCTTGTAGGCAAAACCCAGCGGACATGGGGGGTTCTGCTCAGCTGAAGTGAGCTGTGGTAAAATGGTGAAAAATGAGTAATAAAAGAGAACAAAGCTTTTTAGGCTGCGGGGTTTGTCTTTGGTCTCTTGATGAGTCACATAGAACCACAGAACGTTAGGGATTGGAAGGGAATTCATGTGATCACTCAGTCCAGTCCCCCTGCCATGGCAGGGACCTCGAGAGGTCGCCCAGTCCAGTCCCCCTGCCATGGCAGGGACCTCGAGAGGTCGCCCAGTCCAGTCCCCCTGCCAAGGCAATATGACTTTTCGTATTGCCTTGGTTTTTAAGGAAGGTAATGATGATCTTCTGCGTGACCTCTAGTCTGTTGTCGTTAGCATTAGGTTTCACTTCTTTCTCCCAATCACTTGTAAATGAAGGCAATACAATGATCACTCTACTTTGCAGTGCCAAGCTGAGTCTGTCTGTCCACTTTCTGACTTTAAAGGTCAAATCTTGTCGTATCATCTGAATGTGAGGGGTGTGTGGGTTGGGTTGTCTGTATCTGCTGTCTCAGGCTTCTCCCTGGAGCTCCTGCTCCAAGTGTCTAGCCGGGAGGGTGAGAGGTGCCCTCCTGCTGGAGGAGCTGCAGGATGAGCCTTAAAGCACAGCGGTGATTAGCTGCTGTCACACTTCAGTTGATCCTGTGCTTTTTTAGACCTTTTCTTGCACCTCACGGCAAGGCTGCCTGGAGGATTGCACATTCAGCTTCTGGGAAACCCACAGCCTTTTCTCAAATCCCATTTGTGTCGCGGTCAGCAATTCCCTGAGAAGGCTTTGCCTGCCTTCGCCCAGCGCTGAAAACTAGCTGCAGCCTCATAGCCCTTGTGTTTGATTTTTTTTTTTTTAATGACACAAATACACTTGAGCTATGAAAGCTCATGATATTTTCATGTCTGAGGGCCCTGGGTTAGCAATTCCATCGTTTTTAAGGTGACCTTCCAGCAGCTTCCCAGTCTCTGAAGGAAGGGGGCTGCAAGAAAGCTAGGGGAGGGCTTCTGACAGGGGTGGTAGCCATAGGACAAGGGGAAAGGGTTCCAGACTTGAAGAGGGGAGATTGAGGTTGGCCATGAGGAACCAATTGTTTGCTGTGAGGGTGGGGGGATGCTGGAACAGGTTGCCCAAGGCAGTTGAAGCTGCCCCATCGCTGGCAGTGTTGAAGGGCAGGTTGTCTGGGGCTCTGAGCAACCTGCTCTAATGAAGGTGTTGCTGCCTGTGCAGGGGGGTTGGAACTGGATGATCTTTGGGGTTCCTTCCAACCCCAGCCACTCTATGACAGAAGATAAATGTGATTCCCAAAAAGCTACACCAAGTGGGAAATGAAGACAGTGGCCCCCTGGCTGTGCAGCTTAGTGAACAGGGCCACAGAGAGGATGGAACTCGTGGCTCTTACTTGGTGTGAGAGAGCGTTATTCTAAGTATGAACGTGATTCAGGAATGAAGTTTTTCTTAAAACTCTTTGAGGGGGAACAACAGGGTCTCACTTTCTCAGCAGAGCATCAGGAAGACGAATACCCGTTTCTTGTGCGGTTTGATGTAGATGGCAAGGGTCTCTTCCTACGTGTTTCTACACTAATAAGAGCGCTCTGCTAATGTAGGTGAATGAATCATGAGTGTCAGGGTGCCCCATTGTGGTACCCTTGCTGAAGCTGGTCCTGTCAAGAAAGTCGTGTCACTTCCTGAAGGGTAACTTGTCTACTCTAGGAGAGTACCTTTAAAAACACTGAAAGTGTCTAGAATTCCATCTCAATAAGAGGGAAAACTTCTTTACTTAAGGGTGACACTGCAAGGGGCTGCCCAGGGCAGTTGTGGAGTCTCCTTCTCTGGAGATGTTTCAAAGCTGCCTGGACATGCTCCTGCGCAACTGGCTCTAGGGGATCCTGCTGTGGCAGGGGGATGATCTTTCGAGATCCCTTCCCATCCCTAATGTCCTGTGGGTCTGTGACTTCTGTCCTGCAGTAGCCATCATCACATGAATTTGTTTGGGGTGGAGCCTACTTGTGTTTGGACTGACACTCAATCCTTTGGCTTTCAAACAATTGTCAATCAACAAGTGGAGTTTTAAATGCCTGAAAAAAGGATGAACCCACAGCCTGTGGAGAATTCACACTGATCCCAAAGGGGAAGGGACTGGCACACTCATCCCAAGAGGAAGAGACATGCAAAGAGAGATGCGAACAGTATTTTGTCTCCGTGTCCCCTTGTGGCTTTTTCATCCGTCACGTTTGGAAGCAGATTGTGTGTGAAGGATATTAAAAGACAGCCACAGTGATCAGAGTCATCTGTGGCACAGAGGCAGGCAGGAAAACAAACAGTCCTGAGATGAAATAAGGGTGAGTTCGGCACAGCGGTGTTCCCTGAAAGGAGAGGGCTGAAGACCCACAGCCAAGAAACACAAATACAGGGAGCTAAAGGACCGATACCCTCTGATTTCTGTTACTGTCTTCAATTAACTGGGAGATAGAGTTGCATGATTTTTTTTTCCCTTTCAGAAGAGAAACCCATTTCCTTGCAGATTTTCTTTGCCCCTCGCTTTCTGTTTGCGTTAGTTCAGCGGTAACCGGATCCGCCGCGTCTAATTCTTAATAAATCAATGGGACTTTGTAGTGCTATTGACAGTTGCTTTACCGGCCCCATTGTTTCTATCGAGAGTTTCATTCTGCCTCACAACACTTTGCTGTGAACGCCCTTGTTTGTTTGCCGCGCCGGGCTTTGTTTCGCCTGAACACGTTGATTTATCGCTGTGTATAATTGATGGCCGTGGGGTAGGTGGACTATAGCTATCGCTCCTCCTCTTTTAATCTAGCTTTGCGTAGAAATCCATGTCGTGAGGCATTCTCAAGGGAACCGGGCTGGGAAATTCTCGGTGTGCCCAATGGGAGCCCATTAATCATCGCGAAGAGTCTCTCGGCGGCTGGAAGCGTGTTTGTGAAAGTCCGCGGAACAAAAGTGGGCCACCGCAGAATGGCTGGTCTTGGTGAGAATAGATGGAGAAGCCATCGTGGGGAGACTTCTCACTTGCAGTCGTCTTTTGTTGGTGTAGTTTATACTTTGCTAATGATGATGAGGTAGATGTTGTTCGGATAGGTTTGGCACGTTCACAGATCGGTTGCTCTCACTTATTAGTGTAATGTCAGGCGTTGGAGATCAGAACCCTTGGAGAACTAAGTAACTGGTTTTTACACAGTTCGCACATGGTTTATGAGGGTTGGAAGGGTCCTTTGAGGGCCATCAGGTCCAACCCTCCTGCTTCAGCAGGATACAAATTGCTGAGAAGCAGAACAGCCTAAAAAGCCTCAATTAGCTCGGCTCAGGTGTCTCCAGAGAAGGGGCTGGGGCATCTCCGGAGAAGGGAACTCCACAGCCTCCCTGGGCAACCTCTTCCAGTAGTTAATAAACCTGACTCTAAAGAAGTTTTCCCTCAGACTGAGGTGAAGCTCCTTGTGTTCCAGCTGGCAGCCATCACCCCCTGTCCTGTCTGATGCCATTGAGCAGAGAGGATTCCCCTCTTCTTGGCACCCAGCCCTCATGTATTTACAGACAGGGATTCAATCCCCTCGGAGCCTCCTTGTGTCCAGACTAAAACGTCCCAATGTTCTCACTCTCTCTCCATAAGGCACCTGTTCCAGACCCCCCCAGTCATCCTCGTAGCTCTGCATTGAGCTCTCTCCATTAATTCTCTGTCTCTCTTGAATTGGGGAGCCCTGAACTGGACACAGATTCCACGTGCAGCCTCATTAAAGCAGAAAAGAGGGGTAGAAGAACCTCCTTGATCTTCTAGACACCCTCCTCTTGATCATCCCAACACCCTCCTGGCCTTCTTGACCACCAGGGCCCATTGCTGATCCAGTTTGAGTTTTGCTTTATGATTGCTGCTGCTGATCTGAAAGAGAAACTGTGAAAGCAGCAGCTAAGAAATGCCCCAGAGTGTTGGCTGAACATGTGTCACAGCTGAGCTGGGGAAAGAAATGTGCGAAGAAGGCTGAAATATTTAGTGATATCTTGAGGACTGCTTGGCACCGGAAAAAAGCCCCTTTCAAAACTAAAAAATAGAGGTTTCTTAAAAATTATCTGGTTGGTTTTTTTTCTATAGAGAAATTGGCAGAGTTTTTCCCCTGCAGCTTTGTGCACTCTGGCTGTGACCCTGTGTAGGTGAGGAAGCACCTGCAAGCTCTCTGAGCTGGCACTCGTGTGCTTCCTGCCACCCCAAAGCAACATGTCCAGGGATAGTGAGCACTGCACAGACCTCTGGTAGGGGCTGCCCAGGGGCTTTGTGGAGTCGTCTTCTCTGGAGACATTTAAAACCCCTCTGGCCATGTTCCTGTGTGACTGGATCTAGGGGATCCTGCTGTGGCAGGGGGTCTGGACTGGATGATCTTTCAAGGTTTGGTCCAATTCCTAATGACTGGATCTAGGGGATCCTGCTGTGGTGGTGGTGGTGGGGATTAGACTGGTTGATCTTTTGAGGTCCCTTCCAGTCCCTAATGTTCTGTGACTGGGGTATCAGTTTTTCTGTAGGTCCTGCCATCTCCTCATATCCCTCTCAAAAAGCCACTGCTCAGATGCAGAACTCAGGGCTTCCTGTCGCAGCTGCTCAGAAGGTGTTTGTACAGCAAAGTAGTTGTGCTGACGTTTGAGTTACGAGTAGGTTGGACATGAGCTGGAACCAGAGGGGGTGTTTTTGTGATTAAAAATTGCTGCCCACTGGGCATCACACAGAATCATTCAGGTTGGAGAAGACCCTTGGGATCATAGAGTCCAACCAAGCACCATCAGTGTGAATCACAGAACATCAGGGATTGGAAGGGACCTCAAAAGATCATCCAGTCCAATCCCCCAGTGCTCCAGGCGGAGTCTCACCAGTGCAAAGTAGAGGGGGATAATCCCCTCTCTCAACTGACTGTCCCTGCTGCTTTTGATTCACTCTGATATTCACACTCGATGTGAAGCTCACATTAGGATCTGCTGCTTCCAAGTTACGCCTGTGCCCGAGCTGCTCCCAGTGAGCATCAGAGACCCCGAGTGCTCTCTTAGATTACAGCCTGTCGAACCCAGTGCTGTGTCCTGTTTTAATCGCATTCCACATGTGGCTGTAGCATGGCCTCTAATCTTAAATCCCTTTCAATTACTGCCCTCTTCACGTCTGTTCTTGTTTCCTGATGTGGTGGAAATGAAGTCCAGGCTGAAGTGTTCATCTCATCTATTCATCATCGGAGCTTTCCCTATTGTTGTGTTTATGCAGAGTTTTATTAGGCTCGTGGGATCCCACTGTATTTCCTCAGTTTCACCGAAAATTAACAGCCTTTGCACTTCCTTCATGTTTAAAGTAAACACAGAGAAGTCTGTGAAGGGTTTTTTTAGCAAGTACGGCCTGATCCTATAAATCACAGAACATTAGGGATTGGAAGGGACCTTGAGAGATTACCCAGTCCAATCCCTCTGCCAGAGCAGGATCCCCTAGATCCAGTCACACAGGAACATACCCAGGGGGGTGTGAAGCATCTCCAGAGAAGGAGACTCCACAACCCCCCTGGACAGCCCCTTCCAGTGCTCTGGCACCCTCACTGGCCAGAAGTTCCTTCTCACATTGATGTGGAACCTCCTCTGTTCCAGCTCACACCCGCTGCCCCTTGTCCTATCATTGGGTGCCCCTGAGCAGAGC
>JAOXOE010000506.1:25064722-25075062 GCA_028565055.1 Phoeniculus purpureus
AGCTTAGTTGCCCTCCTCTGCACCTGCTCCAGCACCTCCACATCTCTCTTGTGTTGAGGTGCCCAAAACTGGACACAGTACTCAAGGTGTGGCCTCACCAGTACTGAGTACAGGAGTACAATAACCTCCCTACTCCTGCTGGCCACACTATTTCTAACACAACAATTCATACAAAGGAGGTCTCATTCCTATGGCTGATGGGCAGCTCGGTAGTCCATATATTTGAAAAGAAAGCCAAAATATTACAGTAAAAGCACTAGGCAACCAGGTTACCTCTAAACACAAAAAAGGAGCTTGACCACAGTAGCCTGATGTTCCTGTGTGACTTGGTCTAGGTGATCCTGCTCTAGCAAGGGGATTGGACTAGATGATCTTTTGAGGTCCCTTCCAATCCCTAATGACTCTACAATCGTATGATTTCCATTGCCAAAGTCTCCAGGCACACCACATAAGAAATGTTTCAGAAAGCTCTCACAGCGATGGTTGATGTCATACACATTCGTACAGCCAAGGAGAAAGGCACTTTAGAAAAGTTACTTATGAAGGTTATTTCACCTTCTCCACCCATACTGGAACAACCCACCGGTTTACTTCACTTTAACACATTTTCACTTTTGTCAGTTTTTCAGAACAGCTGATTTTGTGTAGCTAAAGCAAACTCCTGGTACTGATGATATACATTGCAAAACCCTAACTAGTTGGGGGAGACTAACCATAGGTCCCTGGCAAAGCGCAACTCAAGCATTTATTACATCTCCTCAGTACACTGTCTAGACGGGGGACATGTCTTGTGTTTTAGAAATCCTAACACCATTTAACACTCACCAGTGGCCAGTAACTTAGCTCTGACCCATAACCAAAATAATCAGGGAATAATGCAAAATTGAAAAGTATTATTTCTCTCTCCACTTCTTGTAGTGACAAAAATGCCTCACCATTTGATAGTTAAGTTGCCATAATGTACCAAACCCAGGGAAGATGCACAAGATGCTGTGTTTTATTACTGTAATTTCCTCAAGCAGGAAGGGCAGGAAAAATTGGGAAAACCAGACTCTTGGACATCGTATGATTCAGAAAATCTTTCCATCTGAGACTGAATTCACGTGGTAAAGAACTTGCACCTTTGTTTTTCCACATCCCTATTATAGTCTTGTTCCCACTGTTTGCAGAACATTTTCTCCATCGCTTTTTTCCTCCCTTGAAAGAAGCAGCCTCTCTTTTGGGCTTCATTTCCACTTTTGATATGTTAAACACATACCAAATAGCTTTCAATATCTAAAGAGATACAGTCATGGAAAACTAGCTGAGAAGAAAACATGAACAAATTATTTTAAGCCCATGGTGCTTAGAAAAATCTTTCCTTTAGCTTTCCATGGCTGCATTTGCATGCAGATCTCTGTAGACTCACATTCAGAGTTCAGCCTAACTTCAATCTATCCACCCATCTACCTACCTAACTTCAACCTAACATCTAATCTATGTTGGGAGAATTCCTGCACGGCAAACTGAGGTTTTACAAATGGCATCGTATTCAATGAGGAGCTAACACATTATGTTTACTTGAACTGCAGCAGAGCAGCATTAAGGACAATAAACCTCACTGGATTTCCTTTGGACTCCATTTGAATACGCATTTTAAATTCCAAATGCAGCACTGCAGCATGTTTCCTCTCTAATTCCCATTTTTCACACATGAACTAATGGCTGTGGTATCTGCTGTGAGTGAGGGGAAAACAGGAGGAAAACCTCCATGGGCATTCGGCACACCACCTTTGTCTTGTCATTGCTTTTTGTTGAAAATAACAACATTGAACCTAGTTAAAACTGAGCCCATACAACTTCTGTGCAACTTGGTCTAGGTGGTCCTGTTCTGGCAGGGGGATTGGACCACATGATCTTTTGAGGTCCCTTACAATCCCTAATGTTCTGTGATACTCAGTTTAATTTCAACCCAGTTACTTGCTGCTTTAACTCAGCCCTTGCTCCCACTTTGTTAAATGCAAATGTTTCTCATCTGAGCCCCTATGGCAAATGCAGAGTTTGAAAATAATCAAACAGAGCAGTGTGCAATTTAAGGTCCTGACAACAAGTACAGAAATGTTGGTTTATGCTTGAGGGAACCGTGCACAGACCATCTGCTGCCTTTGTGACTCCCGTGATGACTGTCAAAGTAAGTGGGGAAAAGGGAGGGAATGGAAACAGAGCTATTATTGTGTGGTTTAGTACAAGAACCTGAGAAACTCCAGCATCTCTGCTAGACATAGTTTTGATAATCAGATCTATGTCAGGTACTGTAAGATCACCTAGCCCATGCATTAACAGCAGTCCAGAAAGCTCTTAGGAGTACCTAGTAACTAACCATAGGTCCCTAGCAAAGCATGCATTGAGGTCCCTGGCACAGCATTTCCCTTTGGGAATCGCCCCACTCTGTCCTTTATTATTATAGCAGCTTTTGGACATGGGGCAGTGGGTGTGAGCTGGAACACAGGAGGTTCCACATTGGTATGAGAATGAACCTCTTCACAGTGAGGGTGACAGAGCACTGTAAGGGGCTGCCCAGGGGGGTTGTGGAGTCTCCTTCTCTGGAGACATTTAAAACCCACCTGGCCATGTCCTGTGTGACTGCATCCAGGGGATTCTGCTGTGGCAGGGGGATTGGACTGGCTGATCTTTTGAGGTCCCTTCCAATCCCTAACGTTCTGTGATTCTATAATTTGTGGAAAGGAAGGAGCAGCTTAGGTTTTGTTATCACTCAGCAGAGGTAGCGAGGGATTTAGGCTGATTACACGCACTGCACCTAATCTTTCATTCCCCAGCACCTGCCTCTCGCAGGGGCTCTTGGCAGATAATGAGGAGTGACACGCGGTGTGAAGAGCCAGCCCTATCTAATCGACACTGTCATCGCCACTGTCACAAGGAAGCACTGTGGGAGATAAATTTAAGCCCAACTGGTGTTTAGAAGGATTCGGAGGATGTTTGTTGCTATTTTAATGCAGATTCTCTCACAAAGAGGCTGGAAGAGAACTGCTGAGTTACTGATGATGAGAAGCGGTTCCAGCAACCCACATTAGGAGAGCAGCCTTTTCTTTTTTTCTGCTTGTTGTTTTTTTTTCCCCTGGATGATTTAAAAATGCATCTTGCAGGGTTTAATCTGATCCAGAGGACTTGCCATAACTGCCAGTCCTAGCGTCTCACAACCCAGCTTTGGGATCTGCTTTGTGCAACCTTTTAACTCTTTGCGTGACCACATCTGGTGTGTTGTGCCCAGTTCTGGGCCCCTCAGTTCAGGAGAGAGGTGGAGCTGCTGGAGGGAATCCAGCACAGAGCTATGAGGATGATGAAGGGAGTAGAACACCTCCCTGATGAGGAAAGGCTGAGGGAGCTGGGTGTCTTTAGCTTGGAGGAGACTAAGGGATGACCTGATTAATGGCTATAAATATGTGAAGGGTGGGTGTCAGGAGGATGGAGACAGACTCTGCTCAGTGTCATCTAGTGATAGGACAAGGGGCAATGGGTGTCAGCTAGAACACAGGAGGTTCCATATAAATATAAGAAGGAATTTCTTCCCAGTGAGGGTGACAGAGCCCTGGAAGGGGCTGCCCAGAGGGGTTGTGGAGTCTCCTTCTCTGCAGATGTTTCCAACCTTCCTGGCCATGTTCCTGTGTGACGGGATCTAGGGGATCCTGCTGTGGTAGGGGGATTGGACTGGATGATCTTTGGAGGTCCCTTCCTGTCACTAATGTGCTGGGATTTGGTGAGCTCCTTGGTTCCCCAATGTGCTGGCTCCTCACCTCCTCCTTCAGCACTGTTGGTGGGGGCAGGAAGCCTCCTAAGGTTGGGCCTTGTTGAGCTGCATGTGCTCCTTGGTCACAGCATCTCACCAGTGTACCCGAGTTGTTTCCCTGTGTCTGAGCTGGAATAAGGGGAGAGGTCAGTGAGTGTGAGTTGCACCCACAGCTTTTCAGTGCTCTGCTTTGATTTCCCTTGTGGCTGGTGAATCCCAGTGACAGGCCAGTGCAGAGAGAGCTCCTGCTAAACACCTGCTTCCTCTGCAAACCAGTCAACAAGCTGTCCAAGAGCAGCCATGGATGGAGTTGGCCAACAAGACAACTGCCGCTGCAGCCATGGCTGTGCAAACCAACTCTTTCTCTAAGGGATGATCGAGGGTCTTCTCCAAATCTGGGTCTCCCACCTGTGCCCATGTTGGTTTCCCTTCTGACTGGCAATGCGCCGCGTGGATGGGACAGTGCTGTGCTTGGTGGTTGAGCTGCCAGCCTGCTGTGCGTGGATGCAGCGCTGGTGATGATGAGCAGCTGGTGGTCAAATGTGTTGCTGGATCCCCTGAGTCTTGCAGCTGCTAAAAATATCCCCGTTGTACAGGTGGAGGCTCTGGCTGGGCTTGTGGTTTGGCAGAACTCAGAGCTTTTGGGATCTTTCCTGAGGTACGTAAATCGTATTAAAGACATTTGGCAGGGCAAGCTGGTGGCTGAACATAAAGGAATTCCACCTGAGGAGCTGGAGCAGCTCAGGTGGGTCTTCTGGTATGGCAGCAGGGTCACAGAACGTTAGGGATTGGAAGGGATCTCGAAAGATCATCCACTCCAATCCCCCTGCCACAGTAGGATCCCCTAGATCCAGTCACACATGGATCATGGAACATGGCCAGGCGGGTTTGAAACATCTCCAGAGAGGGAGACTCCACAACCCCCTTGGGCAGCCCCTTCCAGGGTTCTGTCACCTTCACTGGGAAGAAGTTCCTTCTCAGATTGATGTGGAACCTCCTCTGTTCCAACTCATACACAGTGCCCCTTGTCCTATCACTGGGGGTGGTGTTGGTTGATCATCTTGCACCAAGTTCAGGGGAAAACAGCGTTGCAGGTCAGAAAAGAATCGCAGAATCAGAATCATTCAGGTTGCAAAAGACCCCCGGGATGATTGAGTCCAACCATCAACCCTGCTCTACAAGGTCACCCCTAAACCAGATCCCCCAACACCATATCTCAGCAACTTTTAAACTTATCCAGGGATGGGAACTCAACCCTCACCCTGGGCAGCCCATCCCTGTCCCTGACCACTCTCTCCAGGAAGAATTTCTTCCTGATGGCCAGTCTAACCCACCCCTGTTGGAGCTTGAAGCCCTTCCCCGTGGTTCAAGCACCTATAGAATCACAGAATCACCCAGGTTTGACAAGACCCCTGGGATCATCCACTCCAACCATCAACCCTACTCTACAAGGTCACCCCCAAACCGGAGCCATTCCCCATTAACAAGCAGGTTTAGAGAAACTGATCTCTAGGGAGGTGGTTTTGATTCGTTTGCCTTTGTGAATTGGGATGTCCAGCTAGAGACTGAGCAGATTGCAAAAGAAGAAAACCCCAGTTACTGCTCTAAGTGCCTATTACTTGATTTCCTCCCGTCAGGGCTTTGTTCAGGGAGCTCCCTCTCCCCACTGCCTGCCTGCACACTGCACGGCATTGTTCACTAACCCGGTCCAGCTGCTCCAGCTGTTAAATATTCAGGCAAACGCTGGGTGTTTTCCTTAACAACTCGTTCGTATTCAGTTACCTGGGTCCAGGTCAGATTAGCTACCGAATAACCAGGAGGTGGAACAAGAGCTTGTAATCCTAGAGGCTTCCATATGTACTTGGCTTAACACACGACTTCGCCTCAACGACTGTGCTCTGAGGTATTTTATAGGAACATTTTTCTAAGTCTTAACCCCCCAATACTTTTTAGATTCCAATACTCGTCTGTACTCTGAGCTGGTAGCTAATTGGCACCACTCACTTCTGTTTCTCTCTTGTTCAAACAGACTTTACTCAAACAGAGTCGCTTATTAATTTAGGGAACTGCTGCAGTGCTGCTTGATTTCAATTTTATGTGGAGTGTGTTTAAAGCCTCAGGACTGGAACGGCTGCGTTTGGGTTCTACTCTCCTGTTAGGTGCTTTCCTGAGGCCGTAAAGGGTTTACTGTTGGCTTGGTTGGGTTTCCTCTCGCATTAAGTAGTCGAAAATATTTGAGCGGTTCTGATTTGTCTTTGGGTTTGAAGAGGGGTCACAGAGCATTAGGGACTGGGATGGACCTCGAAAGATCATCCAGTCAAATCCCTCTGCAAAGCAGGATCCCCCAGATCCAGTCTTTAGAGATTGGAAGTGACCTCTGAAGATCACCCAGTCCAGCCCCCTGCCAGAGCAGGATCACCTAGATCCAGTCACACAGGAACATGGCCACGTGGGTTTTAAGTATCTCCAGAGAAGGAGACTCCACAACCCCCTGGGCAGCCCCTGCCAGGGCTTTGTCACCCTCACTGGGAATAAGGTCATTCTCACACTGATGTGGAACCTCCTCTGTTCCAAGCTCACACTTACTGCCCCATCCCTGAAGGGGCTTAAAAACCAAGTAGCTGGAGCACTTGAGGCCATGCTGTAGGGGTTAGGGAGGTGCTGGGATGAGGGCTGGATGTGATGATCCTGGAGGTCCTTCCCAACCATGAGGATTCCGTGATTCTGTCTTGAATGTGCTCAGTGCATCAAACTAGTTTGACAAGAGGAATGAGTGTCCCTCTGTGGGACTGCGGGTAACAAGCACGGACTTGGCTGTTGTTTTCCTGTGGAGCTGTACCCCGCGATAACAGCAGTGGTGGGACAATGTTTACTGAGGGTTCCTGCAAGTGCATCTGTGTAGCTGATGATGATGAGGGGACTGGAGCTCCTGTCTCATGAGCAGAGATTGAGAGAGCTGGGGCTTCTCAGCTTGGAGAGGAGAAGGTGATGAGGGGACT
Organism: Phoeniculus purpureus; assembly: GCA_028565055.1. NCBI lineage: Eukaryota > Metazoa > Chordata > Aves > Bucerotiformes > Phoeniculidae > Phoeniculus > Phoeniculus purpureus. Next base: position 25,071,506 of record JAOXOE010000506.1, read on the forward strand.
TAATCCCTGTCTCCAAGTCCGTGAGGGCTGGGTATCAAGAAGAAAGAGACAAGCTCTTCTCACTTGTGCTAGGACAAGGGGCAGTGGGTGTCAGTTGGAGCAGAAGAAATTCCATCTCAATGTGAGACAGACCTTCTTCCCAGTGAAGGTGACAGAGCAGTGGAAGGGGCTGCCCAGGGAGGCTGCAGAGTCTCTTTCTCTGGAGACTTTCCAGACCCCTCTGGATGTATTTCTGTGTGACCTGTCTTAGGTTCTATGGTCCTGCTCAAGCAGCAGGGTTGGATTTGAATGCTCCTGGAGGTCCCTTCTGACCCCTAACGATCTGTGTGTCTGTGTATAATGCAGGAAGCTTGTACTTGGCTGTGAGTGGGAAGTGCTGGGCTGGTGCTGAAGCTCAACGCAGCAGGCGAATGCCACGGTAACAGCCAGTTACCATGCAAACAGAGCCATGCTATGAAGTATGAAGCTGGCATCTTGTTGGAACGGAGGCAGGCTGTGTGAGCGGCACTACGGGACATTGGGAGAGGTGTGTGTAACATCTCTGCTCATGCCTCAGTTGCATGGAAACAGCCTGGAACCATGAGCATCACAAAAGCTGACCAGCCAGGCTCTGCTCAGGGGCACCCGATGGCAGGACAAGGGGCACCGAGTGTGAGCTAGAGCAGAGGTGTCAGGAGGATGGAGCCAGGCTCTGCTCAGGGGCACCCTGTGATAGGACAAGTGGCAATGGGTGTGAGCTAGAGCAGAGGAGGCTCCACATCAATGTGAGAAGGACCTTCTTCCCAGTGAGGGTGCCAGAGCCCTGGAAGGGGCTTGCCCAGGGGTGTTGTGGAGTCTCCTTCTCTGGGGAGATTTAAAACCCTCCTGGCCATGTTCCTTTGTGACTGGATCTAGGGGATCCTGCTGTGGCAGGGGGATCAGACTGGATGTTCTTTCGAGGTCCCTTCCAATCCCTAATGTTCTGTGATTCTCTGGAGATGTTTCAAACCCCCCTGGCCACGTTCCTGTGTGACTGGATCCAGGGGATCCTGCTGTCACAGGGGATTGGACCGGATGACCTTTTGGTCATTTCCAATCCCTAACGTTCTCTGAATCTGTGATCCCAGTGTAGAAGCTCTGGGGTCCAAATAAGTGAGGATGCAAAAAGCTGGATCCAAACCTCTCTCGACCTGCTAACCACCCCTCTTCTAACCCACCACGGGGTGCCCTTGGCCTTCTTGGCCCCAAGGGTATATTGCTGGCTCATGAACTCCACCACACACATGCATCTGAGCAGATCATAAACCCACTCTCCTGACGGAGGTGCGGTGCCGTGGTTTCATTTGGCACCTGGACATGCTGAGCCTGAGGCACTTGCGAGGCACCGGTGCAAGGGCTGTGCAGCCAAAGTCGTTCCGCAGCGACGAGAGCGGCAGGGCAGTACTGGTGCGCGCGTGCTGTGTTGGTTCACTAGGGGATCGGTGAGGTTCGGCGCGCGGTGGGTTAACAATTAGATAGTCTTTGTGTGTAGTTCAAGCGAAGGCCACCAGCTCTGACTTCACTTTGGCTGGGGTTTCCCTGTAATCCATTTAGCAAATTAAAGAGATTACTTTGATTGGTGCCATTATCTCCTATTCTCTCGTGGTTGAACCACTTAACCTGTGCTTAATTGAAGGAGATAGAGCGGGTACAGTAACAAATACAATCACATGGAAGGGGCAATAGGATCTGTAGGCCAAACAAATGATCAGCACCGGGCTAACAATAGCAGATTAGAGGTGAGATCAATTAATTAGGAGCTATTGTAGGCGTTGGGTGGCTGCCAAGCTTTCTAATAGCCTAAGCCATCATGCCGCTCTGTTTAGGAGGGTTTTAATGACTGGGAGTTGATGTGGTTATTTCAATAATCACCTATTTTAATAATTGCTTCATTAGAATATGAAATACATCATTCTGCAGGCTCTGTGGGAAAGGCAAAGGTGTTAACGGCACACCGGGATCCAGGGGAGTGCCTACCCGTGCTGGTCATGCCCTGCCACCGCCCCAGGATGGGGCTGCTGGCATCAAGGTTGCCAACCAGTTTGGGGACCTCCAGCCTCACACCAAGAGGCAGTGGCCCCCCGTGTGGGTGTATTTTCTGAGGTGGTGCCCACAGACCTTTGGCTGGTGGTGGCTTTGAGTAGCAAGTGGTGATTTCTTTTGGTGCCTGCTGTGCTGTTGGGGTCCCCCATCCCAGCTCAGCACCCGCTGCTTCAGGTCATGGTGCTGGGTGCCTTGATGATGCAAGATCAAGCAGCTCCTGCTGTGGCAGGGGATTGGGCTGGATGATCTTTCATGGTCCCTTCCCATCCCTAATGACTGCATCTAGGGAATCCTGATGCAGCAGGAGGATGGGACTGGATGATCTTTCATGGTCCCTTCCAATCCCTAATGACTGGATCTGGGGGATCCTGCTGTGGTGGGGGGATTGGACTTGATGCTCTCTTGAGGTCCCTTCCAATCATAGAATCATTAGGGATCGGAAAGGACCTCAGAAGATCACCCAGTCCAATCCCCCCACTGCCACAGCAGGACCCCCTAATCCAGTCGCACAGGAACATGGCTAGGAGGGTTTTAAATGTCTCCAGAGAAGGAGACTCCACAACCCCCTGGGCAGCCCTGACTTTTTCTGCCTCTCTCCCCGCTGACCTCTCTCACATTGGAGGGACAGAAGTTGAAGCCTTTTTTTTCATGTCGGTTTTGTATTTTGAATCTGTTATCAATCAGGGTGGAAATCCTACCCCGTGGACTTGAGTGACAAAGCTCCTATTACTTGAGCAGGGACAGGATTTCAGTCTGCTGAGCTTTTCTATGTTTATTGGATTCAGAGAGAAGCCAAGTTCAACACTGAAAACACATGTAAGGTATAAAAACACGATGCCGACACGCAGGCTTCCAATAAAACAGGGTTTAGTAGGGGACTGTCCAGTCTGGGGGACAGATACTGTCTGATACTGCCTTAACCATCACAGAATCACAGACCATTAGGGATTGGAAGGGACCTCAAAAGATCATCCAGTCCCGTCCCCCTGCCACAGCAGGATGCCTATTGGAAGGGACCTCGAAAGGTCATCCAGTCCAGTCCCCCCGCCAAAGCTGGGTCAAATCTGCCTCCATCGTTATTTGGAGTTAAAGCAGGAGATGGTCAAAATAGTGCCGGTGATTTTAATGTAAGAGATAAATAACAGGGAGTCAAAGAAATGGTGTCAAGAGGAGGCTCGAGACAGGGTTCAGCAGCAGAGCAGAGTGCATTTGATGGCTCCTGCTTTTCATAGGAGGAGTCACCTCATGTCAAGTATCTGGAGATAATCTGAGTGCAAGGGCCACGGCCAAAGCTCTGTGGTTCTTTTTCCAAGTCTCTGATGCTGAACATTCTCTTCACTGCCCCTTGAATTCAAGTCCAAGTGAAATATAACTCTAGGCTGTGTTTTAGTCCCATCTGTAAGTGCTGGGTGACGCATCAGTGACCCCATGAATGTTGATCAATATGGGAAGGGTGGGTGTCAGGAGGATGGAGCCAGGCTCTGCTCAGGGGCACC
>JAOXOE010000506.1:25080554-25095658 GCA_028565055.1 Phoeniculus purpureus
ACTCCACAACCCCCCTGGGCAGCCCCTGCCAGGGCTCTGGCACCATCACCATGAAGAAGGTCCTTCTCACACTGATGTGGAACCTCCTCTGTTCCAACTCACACCCAGTGCCCCTTGCCCTGTCATTAGGTGACACTGATCAGAGCCTGGCTCCATCCTCCTGACACCCACCCCTAACATATTGATCAACATTAGTGAGGTCAAATAATCACCCATTGCTCCAAGTGTTTTTGAGCTGAGAATGGGTTCTCTCCAACATTTAAACACTTTTTGAGGGGTTTGTGCAGCAGGTCTCTGTGCTCTTAAACAATTAATGTCATCTCTGGTTGTTTTTAATGCTGCTTCAATAGGTCTCCTGAAAATTGTGCTGCTCAGTGAATCTTCTGAGTGTGAAATCTGAGACTGACGCCATAGACTGAGATCCAGCTCATCTAATAATCATCTCTATCCCTACAACCAGTGTTTCCTTCTAGTCACATTTAAGAGCCTAGAAGCACAGAACAAGTGACTGATCACAAGGTTACAGGGAAACCTTGTCACAATTATTTTTTAATAGAAGAACGTAGTGGGGACGAAGCTGTTATCAATTTTAAATGTTTCCCCACGTATCGCAAGTTCTGCCGTGTAAAACTAAGCAAAGAACCAAGAATCAGGTAGTAAAAGGATCGATGTGGCAAGCAGGAAGGAGTCAGACTGTGTGCTGAGGTGATGGCTGTTTCCTCTGCTGTACTTTGGGGAGAAAATGAAGAGCTCATCTGCATCTCTTCAGCTTCAGATCATAGAACCATTAGGGATTGGAAGGGACCTCGAAAGCTCATCCAGTCCCATCCCCCTGCCACAGCAGGATCCCCTAGACCAAGTCACACGGGAGCACATCCAGGCAGGTTTTAAACATCTCCAGATGGAAGAAGGACGAGTGCCCAAATACACTCCACATACAAAGTGACACCTGCAGCAGAAGAACATTTTCAGGTCTATAGTCTCCATGGAGAGACTTGGACAGCTCCAAAATCTGTCTCAAAAGAGAAGGACTTCACTTCCTATGACCTTTGTTTATTCAGTAGCAGATACTCACAGCAAACCAACGTGTTCCATCTATCACTGTCCATAAGAAAAAAATCATCACCCATTTTATTTAAATCTCTATTTGAACTAAAAAACAAATTACAAGTAGCTACAAATTTGGGAGAAGAGGCCAGCAGCAGCCTCGCTACAACCTCCTTTGAGGTAGCTTGGTCTAGGTGACCCTGCTCTGGCAGCAGGACTGGACTAGATGATCTTTCGAGGCCCCTTCCAATCCCTAATGATTCGATGACTCTAGCTGTAGAGAGCGAGGAGGTCTCCTCTCAGCCTCCTCTTCCCTAGACTCAGTAACTCCAGTTCCCTCAGCCGCTCTCCACAGGGTCTCTTCTCCAGCCTCTCCTCAACCTCGTCACTGCCCTTCTCTGGACCTGCTCCAGCACCATGAAGTGGGCAAAGTCTATGCAAGAGATCAGCAAGAGCTAAAGGGACAGGAAAGTTTTTGCCACAGAGAAGCATCAGGATAACTAAGGATGAGAGGTGAAAATAGAGTGTCTTGTTTTATTCTGGCAGGTTTCTTTCACTGCGATCAATCTACTTTATCTTCCTATTCAGTTCTGACTTCGTGCACAGGTCACTGCTTCGTATTCCACACCAGTTCTGCTGGGGATGTTCAAGCTGAATACATTCCTACTAGATGATCTTTCGAGGTCCCTTCCAATCTCCAACGTCTGTGATGCCGTGACTCTGTGATCCTGTACATTACAACTCTGTTTACACGCTGCGTGTTAAAACTTAAATCTGTTATCAAACAACAGATGCAGACAAAGCTAAATCATTAATAGCTTCCAAATACTGGCTTTTTCGAAAACCACGTCTGTAACGACTCGAGACCAGAGAAAGGCTTCTACTGCAGTAAAGATTCGGACTTTGGCTAGAACTCACTCAGAAACAAGAGTACAAATCATGGAATCACAGAACGTTCTAGGCTGGAAGAGATCTCTAGAGGTCACCTAGTCCAACCTGCCACACATTGCCAGCTCATGTCGAGCTTCTCATCCACCAGCACTCCCGAATCCTTCTCCGTGGAACTGTGCTCAACCCATTCACCTCCCAGCAATATTTGTGCTTTGGATCACCCCAACCTGAGTGCAGGAACATGCCCTCAGACTTCATTACAGGCACATCCCAGCTGCCTTTCTCAGCTGAATAGACTGGCTGCTTCTGTCCTGACTGCTGGGAACCATCAGTGGCCTGACCAATACCTGGAAGAGCAGCAGTCACACAAGCTAAAGCAACACCAGAGCCAAGAGCTGGTTAGTAAAGACTGATTGAAATCAGAGGACCAGGTTGGAAAAGACCCCTGGGATCATCAAGTCCAACCAGCAACCCTACTCTACAAGGTCACCTCTAAACCAGATCCCCCAGCACCACAGCTAAGCGACTTTTAAACTCATCCAAAGATGGGGACTCAGCCCCCGCCCTGGGCAGCCCATCCAAGGGCCTGACCTCTCTTTCCAGCAAGAATTGCTTCCTGATGGCCAATCCAAACCTCCCCTGGTGGAGCTGGAAGCCCTTCCCTCTGCTTGTGTCTCTAACGACCTGTGAGAAGAGCCCAGCACCAACATCTCTCCAGTGTCCTTTCAGAGAGCTGTAGAGAGTGATGTGGTCTCCCCTCAGCCTCAAACTAAACAGCCCCAACTCTCTCCATCTCTCCTCATCACATCGATTCTCCAGACCCTTCCCCACCTTCACTGCCCTTCTCTGCCCTCAGTCCAGCACCTTGATGTCTCCCTTGTGTCCTGAGGTGCCCAAAACTGGACCCAGTCCTCAAAGTGTAGCCTCCCCAGTGCTGAGTCCAGGGGGACAATCCTCTCCCTGCTCCTGCTGGCCACACAGTTTCTGACCCAGGCGAGGATGCCACTGGCCTTCCTGGCCACCTGGGCACCCTGCTGGCTCAGACTCAGCCACCTGCCAGTAAGAACCCCCAGGTCCCTCTGTGCCAGGCTGCTCCGCAGCCCCCCTGCTCCAGCCTGTAGCTGCAGGGGGTTGTGTGACCAAACCTACCCTGAAGTGACTATCTCAGCCTACAGACAGTCGTTTGTGTTTGGACAGAAACGCGAAGATTCATTTCAGATACATTTCCTGGTTTGATAGAAACAAGCAGATCCACACGAGACTAAGGAAAACACCCGCTTGCCTGGTGTTAATCCTGCAGTCACTCGGCAGAGAGCTGCCAAAACACAGTCCAAGCCTTGGAGAAGCAATCTGAGATTTGGCAGCACGCTGTCTGGAAAACTCCCTGATCCTAGCACTCATGTTCCTGGGAAGAAAACCAGGAAGGCAGGAATAAAATCTAGGGGCTTAGAGGCAAAAATAGCTCCATCAAGTACTTAGTTATTTGTGGAGAGGCATGAAAAAATCTTTGCTGCCTTCCTTCCTTCCTTCAGGAGATTGACAGAGCATGACCACTGTAAAACCAGCTCGGCTCCAATCCCCACGGCTCTGCTGCAAGCCTGTCAGGCTCCAGAGCGGCTCAGTTAGCAAATTTCATGTTTGCTAAACTCAGATGTGTATCAGCCGCACAACGGGAACTACCTGAGCAGAAAGAAAGGACTTGGGAAGTACCTTTAAGAGCAGCGACAGCCAGCGGATTCAGCAGCCTGAACACTACTGATAGAAGGCTGTAAAAATAGAAGGCAGCCTAATCACGTCAGCTCTGGGAGTATCTATCACTTTGGGTTAAATAACACTAAATCTCTGTAGAGAAACTCTGCAAAGTGGTGCTAGGGCAACGTAAAATCTGTTGTGAATGAAATATTACAAGTCTTCCTGAGGAAACACCTCAATATTTATAGCTGTGCTGTTACTCACCAGGTAGGTGAAACAGGAAGATGAACTTGGTTTGGCTCCACAGAATGCCTGCATCATCCAGTTCCTGCACCAGTTCCAAACACCATCTTCTTTACCAAGGTGAGAAGAGTCTTGGCTGAGTTGCTGTCACACGGGATCCCAGAACATTAGGGATTGGAAGGGACCATGAAAGATTATCCAGTCCAGTCCAGTCCCACAGGATCTAAACTGCTCACTAGAGCAGGATCACCTCTGGAAATATAACTTGCAATGAAGACAAAAGTGATGTAGATGCAGCTTTTAGCGGATAAATGAAGCAGAAGTTCATTCTGGAAACAACTGCACAGCTACTGCAGTTCCTGTCTCCTGCCCACATTCTACCTCATGCTTCCACACTGATACCACTTGAGGATTTGTATTGCTCTGGTCTCCACCTTCATCTGAATTAATGGCAGAGCAAATGGCTGTTACAGAAATGTCTTAGTCATATGGACAGATAGGGCCAGTCCTGGACCCCTCAGTTCCACAAGGACACAGAGCTGCTGGAGAGAGTCCAGCGCAGAGCCACAGAGATGATGGAGGGAGGGGAGCATCTCCCTGCTGAGGAAAGGCTGAGGGAGCTGGGGCTCTGGAGCTGGCTAAAAATGAGACTGATCAATATGTGAAGGGTGGGTGTCAGGAGGATGGAGCCAGGCTCTGCTCAGGGGCACCCAAAGGCAGGACAAGGGGCAATAGGTGTGAGCTGGAACAGGTTCCGCATCAGTGCAAGAAGGCCCTTCTTCACAGTGAGGGTGCCAGAGCCCTGGCAGGGGCTGCCCGGGGGGTTGTGGAGTCTCCTTCTCTGGAGACATCTAAAACCCACCTGGACATGTTCCTATGCGATTGGATCTAGGGGATCCTGCTGTGGCAGGGGGACTGGACTGGATGATCTTTCGAGGTCCCTTCCAATGCCTGATGTTCTGTGGTACCCACAGCAGCAAACACCACAGCAGAAAGTGCCTAAAGCTGCCTCATCCTATTGCCATAACAGCATCTGCTCAGAACAGCGAACATGTAGCGTAGGACTAGTCTTCCTTGTCTTTCCTTCTCAGTTGCTCTTTCTCTTGATGCTCTCTCCCTGCAAGTGTGCAACAGACACGCCAACATGCTGAAGAGGGGAAAGAGCATAACCTAGAAGTCACTTGGCAAGAGCGGAGGCAGATGGCTGATCTGAAAGCATCAGAGGTTTGCTCCCAGAGTACCTCTCAAAATACAGTTAACTGTAGATGAGAAGTGCCCTTTCTAAACAAGGGACACTGCTCTAAAGTCTGGCCACATCTGATTGCTGGTGCAGATGGCCTGCTACTGCTGGGATTTAGAAGTGTAAAGGGAGACACAACAGGTAAATGCTCCAGGCTCGTGTCTCGGTGGCCTAAGGTTATGCAGGCTGCATTCAGCTTGCAGCTCTTTCAGAACAAGCTGGTTTGTTTTTTTCTATGAGACTTCTTACAAGGGTATCAAAACCACTGCTGTTTGAGTGTCTCAGTTATGGACACTGCTTCAGTACACGGTAGCCTGTGACCAGCACCACTTACCATGGAACAGCAGCAACCTCAGAGCAGCGGAACTGCTCTGTTCTCTGTTGATCTAGAATATTCAAGTATTTGCAGTGTCTTATGTAGGGCTATGGAAAGGAGTCTAGGGACTGTCCTGCTTGTACATTATTGCTTATTTTTCCACACTATTCATGCAAAACTCTTCAACTGGATTTCTGAGGTAGTGGGAATTACTTCTGAACAGGAAGCTGGCAACCTTTGGATATTATCCATGTGTAATATTCCTAAAATATTTTATGATTGATTTTTTTTGTTGGCCTTTTAATGTCAGCACTTTAAAAATAAGCATTTCTTTTTTATACAGGTACAAAGAGTTGTCTCAGTCGAGCAGAACAGCCTTTAGGCATGCAGCTGTGGCAATGGCAGCAACCGGGGCTGAGCACTGCATTGAAGCGCACCGGAGGGTTCCCTCAGGAAGGGAAGCTTGAGGAAAAGCAGAGAGCCCTTCTGTCAGCTCTTGCAAGAGAGGCTGAGATGGCCTGGGTATTGCCAGCAGCAGCTACAAGAGATTTGAACTGCCTGAGGGAGCACTTTCATCCAGGAGCACTGTGAACAGGGTGGGCAGATGCAGATCGAGAGGGCGCAGCAGTCTGTGCAGCAGTTGGCGTGCAAGGGAGCACGAGAAGGGCCGGGCATGGCGCTCGTGGGTCCACACCCCCGGAGCACGCTCCAGCGCTCTGCTGTAACAGCAGGCACTCCCCTCAGAGCCCAAACCAGAGCTTCTACATAGAATGACCCTCGGGTGCCTGCTGCCCCCGTGAGCAAGGACTGCAGACAGGACCTGTCCAACAAGCACACGCTGGATACTGCCAAAAGGAACGACGAGAGCTCACAGTGGGGGCATCTCTGCTAAGGGCACTGAGGCTCCCGATCTGCCAGCCTGACAGAGGGTCACAGGAGGCGTGATGGCAGGTGGGATCCAAGACACCACTGAGAAGGTGCCACAACTCGTCACGTGGCCATGACTGACCACACAACCACAACGTGAGCAGAATCAAGGAAGATTACAGTGAAAGTACTGGTGACAACACTGGAAAACCTTGAATTTACAGAAGTCAGCTCAGGTCACTGTGGAAGCTCTGTTGAGTGCTTTTGGGTGAAGATCAGAGGGGTTTCCTGCAAGGGGGATCTTACAGGAGGCATCTGCTACTCAAACCAAGACAGTAAGACCAATGAACCGATACTTGGATCACCTAAGCCAGCCCCCGAGTCAGCGACAGAACGTGGCTCTTACAGGCGTCTTCACCTACCGAGACATTTGGTGGTAGAACTAGACAGCAGCTCACACCTTCACCCAAGTGCCTGGAACGTGTAGAGCACTGCTTCCTGACACAAATGTGAGACCTGTCAAAGAGGACTGAGGCCCTGCGGGATTTTCTTACTAACAGACCAAGAAACCTACCTGCCCTGCAACATCTTTGTTAACGAGAGCCTTGGCTGCACCGATGTCACCAGCTGGTCCTACTGACGAGGACACTGGAAGAGGCTGCCCAGGGGGGTTGTGGAGTCTCCTCCTCTGGAGACGTCTAAAACCCACCTGGACTGTTCCTGTGCAACTGGATCTAGGGGATCCTGCTGTGGCCGGGGGATTGGACTCTGTGATCTCTCGAGGTCCCTTCCAATCCCTAGTGACTGGATCTAGGGGATCCTGCTGTGGCCGGGGGATTGGACTCTGTGATCTCTCGAGGTCCCTTCCAATCCCTAATGCTCTGTGATACTCTGGACCTAAGGACTTGTACTCATGTGTGTCTGCATGTTTTGTGTTTGTACACACAGATACGTTTGGATTCGACGCACCCTACAGCAAGTTAGTGTGACTCTCATCCCTCTTGAATCTGTAATCAAGCGGCTGTTTCACTTTGCTAAATCACTTGCTAGTTGTTAAATTGGTTAATCATTAAGTGCTGCTACAATCCAGCTGTTCTGAGCTCCCTTCGACTAGCAATAGATTTGGAATTGCTGCCAGATCAAACTACGTTAAATATGGTCACCTGTGACACAGAGAGGAGCCAACAGTGACCCTGTAAATACATCTGACTGGGCACTGCACCAAAGATTCTTAGAGAGCTTACAGAGTCACAGTTTATGAAGTCATCACACTCAGCTGTAAGTTCGTGAGAGCAGTACCGGGAGCAGCGGAGGACAGGTGCCTTATTTGTTTGACCGCTGAGAAAGTTTCAGCCTCAATTCTTAAAGCAGAGCATTCTATAATAAAACAACCTGGTGGCCAAGATGGCCAACGGCATCCTGGGGTTGATCAGGATTGGGGTGGTTAGCAGATCCAGAGAGGTTCTCCTCCCCTTCTACTCTGCCCTGGGGAGACCACAGCTGAAATCTTGGGTCCAGTTCTGGGCCCCTCAGTTCCAGAAGGACACAGAGCTGCTGGAGCGAGCCCAGCGCAGAGCCACAGAGATGATGGAGGGAGGGGAGCATCTCCCTGCTGAGGAAAGGCTGAGGGAGATGGGGCAAAAGAGACTGAGGGGTAACCCCATGAATGTTGATCAATATGGGAAAGGTGGGTGTCAGGAGGATGGAGCCAGGCTCTGCTCAGGGGCACCCAGTGATAGGACAAGGGGTAACGGGTATGAGCTGGAGCAGAGGAGGTTCCACATCAATGTAAGAAGGAACTTGTTCACAGTGAGGGTGACAGAGCCCTGGAAGGGGCTGCCCAGGGCAGTCCTAGGCCAGGTTGGATGGGGCTTTGAGCAACCAGGCCTAGAGGAAAATGTTCCTGCCCATGGTAGGGGAGTTGGAACTACATGATCTTCATAGTTTCTTTCATCTCTGAAATATGATGTTTCTTTCATCTTCCACGCTCTGTGGACTGAGCACCCAGACCACATTAAGGCAGTGAGTACACCGAGGATTCACCTTCTGGAAGAGATCAGACCTCAACTCTCCATCCTAAACGGAGCCCAGGCTTACAAATAAAGAATGCCAAAAGTCATCAGGCTTTAGACTCACATCTGGCTGACGGTACAAGCAGCTCTCTGTGCCCAACCCTCGCTGGACACAGAGCAGTTCTGAGCAGTGTGTTTCTAACTGCACCATGAAGCCACCACGAGCAGAACAGCCATTTGCTTCAAATGAGTGACTGATGGTCCAGCTGTGGACCCTCCCCTTTCACAGGTGTCTGACTGCACTGCAAAGGGACCGCGCAGCTGTGCATACGCAGGACAAGGGCAGCAGGACTTCTGTCTGGCCACGCTGCAACGCAGCCCTGAAGGAGTAATGAAAAACCTGACGTTTGGCTTGACTCTAGCAAGGATTAGCAGCCTCCTCCTCTCAGGAGCATCCAAGTGTTAAGTGCAGACCAGAGCCCCATTTCTGAACACGTTGTCCCACCCCCAGAGATGCCAGGCAATTAGGGAGCTACTACACCAGCCGCCGAGTACCTACAAGGACCGCAGCTAACTGTGAGGGAACACACACAGCCGGAGTCACCATTTGTTTAGTCATTTAAAAAAGAGTACTAGAAAGTCCAACCAAGTCTGAGGGTGAAGAGAAGGTCACATTTCAGTGGATTTTATTGATTAGATTTTGTCTGCTGCTACGGGGCACTCTCATACGAAATAGGCTGCAGAGAAAGAATTAAACCCAGCTGGCGCGGCTCGGGGCCCGCCGAGGGCTTTTGAAACGATGCTTTAAAACATGTCTGGAAAGGGAGCATGGGACTCAGTACACACCCGGAGGCTGTGGCACATTCAGACCTAATAGCTATAAAACAACGTAAGCAACCAGTGCACACCACGAACCCACCTTCTGAACGTGGGCTAGCGACACAGCTCCTGACGCAAGTGCATGGGAGATGCCTCTGCAGTTCATGAAATACACTAAGGACCTGAGTATCACTGTTCAGACACCATCACATGATGTCAGCTGGTCAGTCATCAGCAAAACAGTTCACAGAATAACAGAATATTAGAGATTGGAAGGGACCTTGAAAGATCATCCAGACCAACCCCCCTGCAAGAGCAGGATCCCCTAGATCCAGTCATTAGGGATTGGAAGGGACCTCAAGAGATCATCCAGTCCAATCCCCCTGCCAGAGCAGGATCCCCTAGATCCAGTCGCACAGGAATCACAGACCATTAGGGATTGGAAGGGATCTTGAGAGATCATCAAGTCCAATCCCCCCACCACAGCAGGGTGATTCTGTGATCAGAAACCCCGTCCCAACATCATTAGCTTTACAGATTAAGCCCCCCCACACACACCCTTCCATACCTGCGCAGCCTCCCGCAAGCCATCGCAGCCATCACAGGACCACGTGCACTAGGGCAAGAAGCTCCTGGCACGAAACGCCATTAAGTCGGCGGCTGACACGTCCTGCCCTGGTTCCCGCACTGTGTTTTGCCCTGTGGAGAGTGTGCTGCCGCAGCCTCCTCCCAAGCTGACAAAAGTACGGATGAGCTGTGACAAGGTTTGCATGGAAGGGAATAGGTCATGCCCTTTTCACCGGGCTCGGGCAGGGGGAAGTGCTCGTGGGCATGACCGCTCGCTGGGTGCCCAGGAATAGTCTGCAGCCTAATACACGGGGGGTTTTAATCCATTAGGAGCTGACATCTCGTTCTATCCGCGGGACCGACACCCTTCTCCCCAGCTTGTCCTAGTGCTTCCTTCCGCACCGCCAGCGTTCTCTCGGTGTCACCTCGAAAACAGGGGCAGAGCCCCCAGATATGGGAGGTGGTGTGAAAAACAGGGTCTTTACTGTGATTCGCAGCCATAGAGCTGCTTCGTTTGCACTTTGGGAGCTTCCCAGGGAAAGGAATCTTTTGTCCCCAGTTTTCCTTAGTGCTCCGCTCCAGTCACAGGGTGTTGGGGACTGGAAGAAGCGGCCTCGCAAGACCATCCAGTCCAATCCCACCACCACATCAGTCCCACATGTGGGGATTAATTAGACAAGACAAACAGCTACGAGGAAACCCGTCGCTTTCGGGGAGGCTGTTTCCTGATGGTGCCATCCCATTATTCCCACTTTTCCGTCGCTTGTCTGAATGACCGATGGATTCAGTCGCTTCTCGTGTTGGATGGGCAAATAGAGCTCTCCACGCTGCTAGTGTGTGCGTGCCCACGGTAAACACTCGCTTTTAGTGGGCTCTGTTTGCCTTGAGAGGCTGCCAAGCAGTGATGCCGAGGTTCCAGCGCAAGGGGGGGCTTCCATTGTGGTGCAGGACAAAGGAGTGCGGAGCATGTGCTGCTGCTTCAAAGGGAAACGAGTAGCAGCATTTATTTGTGCAGCTACGAGAGGGGCTGCTTTTCCTGGGCAAGCACTTGCCTTGGTCTTGTTTGCCACTAAGTCTGCTAAATCTACTACTCCTGCGCTTAGAAAGAGAAGTTGTACAGTGCAGTGAGAAATTTCAGTGCAGGGACTCGGCGCTGCTGCCCTCTGCGTGCTGGGGCACAGTGAAGATTACGAGTTGCATCCAGCTCATGCTGCCCGCGGTTTGCTTTGGGGTAAACACAGAACCACAGAGTGTTAGGGATCGTGAGGGACCTGCAGAGGTCATCTGGGCATGCAGATAGGGACCCTGGGATCAGAGACTGAGAATTGTGGGCGCTTCTGAAAAATAGGGTTCTCACAGGATCACAGTGTTAGGGGTTGGGAGATCACCCAGTCCAATCCCCCTGCCACAGCAGGATCCCCTAGATCCAATCTCACAGGAACACGGCCAGGAGGGTTTGAAACATCTCCGGAGAAGGAGACTCCACAACCCCCCTGGGGAGCCCCTGCCAGGGCTCTGGCACCCTCACGGGGTAGAAGGTCCTTCTCATATTGATGTGGACACTCCTATGCTCCAGATTACACCCATTGCTGCTTGTCCTATCACTGGGTGCCCCTGAGCAGAGCCTGACTCTGTCCCCCTGACATCCACCCTTACCATATTTATCAACATTGATGGAGTCACCCCTCAGGCTCCTTTTTTTCCAGCTCAAGAGACCCAGCTCCCTCAGCCTTTCCTCATCAGGGAGATGCTCCCCTCCCTCCATCATCTCTGTGGCTCCGCGCTGGGCTTTCTGCAGCAGCTCTGTGTCCTTCTAGAACCGAGGGGCCCAGAATGGGACACAAGATTCCAGCTGTGGTCTCAGCAGGGTAGAGTAGAGGGGGAGGAGAACCTCTCTTGATCTGCTAACCACCCCACTTCTGATTTACCTCAGGATGCCGTTGATACCTGCACACAAGTACTCTGCTCTGCATGCAGCAAATTGCTTGGGCATTCAGGGTCCCAGTGTGCTTGGCAGGATGTTTATTACAGATAGCAGCAATCACTGAACAACATCCCCTTCCTCACAAATTCCTGGTAGGATCAGCAGTCATGTTAGAGCAGAGACACACACACTTTAGTTGTTAACCAGGAAGATCTGCCCCAAACGGCCTCGCTAACATGGAATCCCACCACTGGGGTTGCACAGAGAGGCTCACAAAAGAGCCAAGAGCCCCAGCACGCGCTGGGAGGTGACTGTGCACAGCACAAAAGACACTGTAAAATGGCTGCAGCCAGAGCAAGCGACTCCACAAGCACCGAGAGCTGCCAAAGCAGCCATCCACAAGGAAGCCAGAGTGAGCGTATTCCCAGCTGCGCGGCGCTCTTCCGGGATGTCTGCGCTGTCTATCACACTTTGGAAGTTGGGGCTTGCAAAATAAACACATGAATTGTCTGACATTGCGGTTGGGAACCACTGCCGGCACAAAATGGAAGCAGCTACAACAATAAGTGGAGGAAGGCGCTCTGCCAGGACAAGAGGGAAGTTGTGCTGATGATGGATGTCAGGACAGGACGGGTAGATCTTTGCAAAAGCAAACAAATAAATGCTGTGAAATGTCAAAAGCTTGGAGAGAGCTCCTCGAGATGCCAGCTGCTCTGCAGCAGAGGGGCTGGGCATCAACTTGCCCTGGGCAGTGCTCTGGGTTGGTCTGCCATTGCTGTTCCAGCAGAAACTCTCTGCTCACCATCTACATTTCATCTTGTCCAGCCATTTACTCTGCAGATGAAGAGCAGGCGTGGCCCTTGATAGCCAAGGAATCTCAAATTTGCTACTAAAACCAGTAGCAAATATTCTACTAAAATTTCCCTTCCTGACACAGCAGGATCCTCTAGATCGAGTTGCACATATCCAGGAACATGTCCAGGCGGGTTTGAAAGGTCTCCAGAGAAGGAGAATCCACAGCCCACCTGGGCAGCCCCTGCCAGGGCTCTGTCACCGTCACCGGGAAGAAGGTCCTTCTCAGTTTGATGTGGAACCTCCTCTGTTCCAGCTCACACCCGCTGCCCCTTGTCCTATCATTGAGTGCCCCTGAGAAGAGCCTGGCTCCATCCTCCTGACACTCACCCTTCATGTATTTATCCACATTAACGTGGTCACTCCTCAGTCTCCTTTTTTCCAAGCTCAAGAGACCCAGCTCCCTCAGCCTTTCGCAGAATCACAGAACAGTAGGGACTGGAAGGGACCTCCAAAGATCATCCAGTCCAATCCCCCTGCCACAGTAAGATCACCTAGACCAAGCTGCACAGGAACATACCCAGGCTGTTTCCTTGATAAATCCTAAGAGTTTCTAAGAAAAGAAGTCTTATGGGCCTCAGAGAGCAAGAAACACCCCCCCTCCAATTTTGACAACAGAGTTTGAAGGAAATTATCCATGGAGCTCCTAATGCCAATTGGTCGTTACCCACCGGCGAGGCTTGAAAGGAGCTCCACTTTTCAAGCTGTTCCACACCAACACACATCCTGATTCCAGAAACATTGGCCTAATGTTAAAAACAGCCTCCAAACCATCAAAACGTTGATCCTCATTATTTTTTTTTTCCTGGGGAGTTGGAAACCCTTCTGCTGGCCAGCTGGCACCGAGGCAGTCACTGATGGAAAGGGAGAGATGCATGCAATCAGCCGCAAATCTGCAGCGACCGGATCTCTCCAGCCGGTTTACCACCACGTCCCTAAGATTCCGCATGGATTTCTCCACGACTTCGATTTTCACTGAACTCCTGACCTTTTTAGCAAACATGTCAGAGTCTCCAGACAGAACAGTCATCACCTTGAAACAATATGTGAGGGGAAAGAGTGGCTGAGATGTTCTGTTTCTCCACTTCAGTAATTTAAAGAGAGAGGAAGGCGCTGGTGTTCACTTCCATCTGCTTCCCTCAAATTATATTTTTAAAAAAACGAAAAAAAAGGAGATGAAGTTAACAATTAAAAAGTTCCAGTTAACTTCCTCTCAGTAATGTCTGTAGGATGATTTTTTGGCCTGCTAGGAAACTCCAGATGGGAAGAGTAATGAAGATAATTTAATATGAATAACAGGAGATGAAAGAAATGCTTTTGGAAGTTGCAGCGCACGAAGTGATTTCACACAGCTTCATGGAGAGCTTAGGAATTAATCACAGACTCACAGAACATTAGGAATTCGAAAGGGCTGGAGGTCCTTTCCAGCCTTGATGACTCTAAGATTATCTGTAAGTGTCTCTCAAGTGAGCCTTTTCATGTAGCTGCTGGACGAGATGGAAACACGTGAAGGGGAAAGGGCAAGCTCAGACACAAACCTACACGGTATGTGCGTGCTCCGAGGAAATTCCCCACGCAGACAGGCTTTGCATCCCCCTCCCTTCCCAGTCTCCACCACAAAGCCTTGCACAGGTCCCCCCCACATTCAGCACCCCAGTTACCTATTAGTAGGTGCACAGCAACTTTCATTAATATAAAACCTCCTGCACTTCTGCACCATCTTCAATTTATAGAGGTGCTAGTTTCTAACCCACTATCAGCACCCGAGTGTTTACAGCTCAGCTCCAACAATAATGCAAACTATGCCACAAATATTTATATCTGCCTGCAAGCTGGCTAGAGCATGATTCTCCCTGCTGAGAGATCCGAGCAGTTTGCATGCACAGCCAGATGTTCCCTCCTCCTTCCCCAACCCACCCGGAGCCAACGCAGCACCCCAGCCTGAGCTCAGTTGGCCAGGTGGGTGCCTGTGGTGCTGGCCCACAATAGACAGCCTCTGGCCTTGCTGCAGCACAGCTCTTGCTTGTCTTCAAGACCCAGCACATTTCTGCTCTCTCTGTGTGACTGGATCTAGAGGATCCTGCTGTAGCAGGGGGATTGGACTAGATGATCACTTGAGGTCCCTTCCAATCTCTAATGTTCAGTGATTCTGTGAAGGAGTTTCACAACCTGCCCAACCCGCAGCAAAGAAGCATTCAAGGAGGAATGAAGCTGCATGTGAAAACAACGCAGAAAGCAACCCAAAAATACTCTGAAGCACTAACGTGGCCATAAACATGCCAAAAGAAGCCAGATGTCTTGAGCATTATGTTTGGTAGTGCGTTTGTCAGACATCCATCTGAATGACTCATCAACATAATCGCCCCACGGTTTTTTCTCCCCTCTTAGTTTTGACAGTTCATCTCTAAACAAATCTGTTGTGTCAGAGCTCTTGAAGTCTGGCGAGCAGTAGCTTGTTCTCACTGCTTTACGCTTCGCTTAGAGGTTGAGAGAGTTGGGGCTGTTGAGTTTGAGGAAGAGGAGGCTGAGGGGAGAACTCATCACTCCCTACAAATGTCTGAAAGGACACTGCAGAGATGTTGGTGCTGGGCTCTTCTCACAGGTCATTAGCAACAGAAGCAGAGGGAAGGGCTT
>JAOXOE010000506.1:25107959-25139504 GCA_028565055.1 Phoeniculus purpureus
CTTAGCTCAGACTCCGGCTAAGTTCACACAGCTGGGATTGCTCACATGCCCATTCTCTATGAGATGTGCCCCTACAGAGAGTGGCCTTTTGCCGTCTCCCTTTGCACTTGCAGATGCATAGCATCAGGGCCCGTGGACTTATGCACATCCAGTTTGCTCAACCGATCCCTAACCCAGTCCTCATCAACCAGGGCCAACTCCTCTCTTGTCTCAACTTCCTGTGGGGCCTCAGCGGTCTGGGGCTTGATGTCAAGACAGCCCCCCAGAAGTATAGACAGAGGCAAAGAAAGTGTAGTGTTCAGTATCTCTACTTTCTCTGTATCCTCTGTCTTCAGGGCACCCACCTCATTCAACAGGAGGCCTGCATTGCTTCTAGATTTAGTTTTACCTACAGTGTATTGGAAGAAGCCCTTTTTGTTGCCCTTGACCTCTCTTGCAAGTTTGATTCCAAGGAGGCCTTGGCTTTTCTAGTTGCATCCCTTCGTCCTCTAACTAGGGCCTAACTTGTGTCCTTATCGTCTTCAGGTTTGCTGTTTTTCTCTCTACCATCTGTGTGTAAAGGATCAGCTTAATTGCATACTTAAATAAGGCATATGTAAATTCATGGGTCTTGGCAAGATGCTCCCATGAATGCAGAGAGAGCCAGGTGATGTCATTACTGGGCCATTCCTTACCGTCTTTGAGAGGTCTCACTGTCACTGGGAAAGCCTCTTCAGTACTACAAAAGAGCAAATGTGAATCCTGTCATCAAGAGTGGTAAGAAGGAGGATCTGGGGAAGTACAAGCCTTTCAGCCTTCAGTTCATGGGAAGGTGGTACAGTGACTAGTACCACCAGGAAATTGTTTCCAATCATATGAAGTACAGGAAGGTAAGTGAAGTAGGCAGAGTGATGTTATGAAGAGAAAATCATGCTTAACCAAACTAGTAGCCTTCTACAGTTTGGTTACTAGCTTGATAGATGAACAGAGAACAACAGATAGTGTTTATCTTGACTTCAAGGGCTTGACATTATTTGCCATGATAGTCACAGAGATGCTGACCTGGGGGGGTCTTGTTGGATGGCAAACCAGCCATAAGCCAGAAATACATGCTTATAAGAAATAAGGCTTTGGTTTTCTTGATGTGTTCAAAGCCATGTTGAAGATACTAGTAGAGAACTAATGTCTCTGGACTGCTGTTCCACTGTATTATCAGGAGCAGTGCACAAGACATTATATAAAGAAAATCAGGTTAGATCTGAAATGTTCCAGTGTCTGAATTGGAGGTTTGGGGTGGTGACATTAATTTTTTATTTTACTTTGGAGCTTTGTTAGGTTTAATTGTTTCTAGTATTTTATAGATGCCTGGCGTGGAAGATAAGTGTCTAGGTCAGTGTCTTCCCTTATCTTTTTGCTCCACAACTTTTTGCCCCACACCTGCTTGTTGATTTAGTGCTGCAGATAAGTGATTTAGTAAAGGCACCCAATACTCTCTGTACTGTCTGCAGTTACCCTGTCTGTAATGAGTCTAGTATGTGATTGCACTTTATTTTCATTTCTGGTTTGCTGCATAGAGGTGAATCCTGGGCTAACAGTTGATGGAGTTCTGCACGATGCTTAACTTCTAATGCTCTCAACACTTCATTAGTGGTTAGAAACTACTGCCATATATTGCCAGTCTGTCTGGTGAAATCATTCAGGTAGCAGTGTGAAACCTATAGCTAGCGTAGTTTTAGTGGCAGAAGTCCCTAATTTAGGACAAATGGTACGAGAAAGAGCAAGCATCCTTTGTATGTTTTCTTCTGTTGATAATAGTGGTGAAAAAAGAAGAGAATTAAAAACAAATTACTGCAAGAAAATAGAGACATTTTAACAAAATGTGAGAAGTAATATTTGTTAAACCTGGAATGTATGCTGTAACACTCTTTTCAATAGTTTGTTCCACTGCATCTCTATCTATTTTTGTGCCCTTCTTTCATGTGTTAACTGCATGGAGGTTTGTAGCGTACAAGACTTTTAAACAAAGCTTCAGTCTTAGTTATTTTGTCTATTCCATGTTTTGTCCCAGCAGTAGTGAATGAAGGGTTGCAGATAAGGTGTGTCTTTGATTCAGAATTACTTCTACCCAATAGTATTCTTTTTTTTTCTTAGAAGGAGGAATAGTGCTGTTTTTGGTTCACAGGAGATAAATGCTGATAATACCTTTATGTTTTTATCTGGTGTTAAGGAATCAAGGACCTTTCAGTTTCCCATGTTTTGCTAATGTGCAGGTGCACAAGAAGCTGGAGATAGGAGGGGAAAGCAAGGCCAGGGCAGCTGACCCAAGGTAGCCAAAGAGATGTTTCCTAAAGTGCGACGTCACACTCAGTATATAAGTGGAGGGGGTTGGATACCAGGTGGAACGCTGCTGAGACATCGGTTGGTGGATGGTGAGTAGTTACATTACAATCTTTTTGCATGTTTAATAATTCTTGGTGCAGTTTTCGTATTTCAGCTGCTAATGTGGCTTCATGTGGATGGCTAAGCTATATTTACAGCAAATTTGTTCACTGTACATAATTTGGAACCAGCTGTGCACTATACCTTGTCATTCACTGTTGCATTGAAGGTCTTACTTTTCAAAACTGTAGAATTAACGTCTAAAAATTTGAACATTGGAATAATTAATGCATATTATCTGAAACAAAATGCTTTACTGATTCCTCTCAAGAAGTAAAATTTAAGAACAATTTTTTCTCCTTTGCTGTAATGTATTATAGAATCATAGAATCATAGACTCATTAGGGATTGGAAGTGACCTCGAAAGATCATCTAGTCCAATCCCCCTGCCACAGCAGGATCATCTAGACCAAGTCGCACAGATTGAAAAACTCGTTTCTAATATCCGGCCTAAATCTCTCCTTTCCCAGCTTGAACCCACTGCTCCTTGTCCTGTCCGTAAAAACCCTCTTGAAAAGACCTTCCCCTGCCTTCACGGAGGCCCCCCTCAGGAACTTGAAGGTTAAAAGTGGGTCCCCTGGAGCCTTCTTTTCTCCAGGCTGAACAGCCCCAGCTCTCTCAGCCTGTCTTCATATGAGAGATGCTCTGTTCCCCTGATCATTGCAGTGGCCATCCTCTGGATGTGCTCCAGTCTGTCTACATCTTTCTTGTGCTGGGGGCTCCAGAACTGGACACAACACTCCAGGTGAGGTCTCAGCTTCTGAGGAGCTTTGCTGAGGGGCTTCACACACGTGCTGGAGCCTTGCTGAAGCTGAGAGGAAAACAGCTGCTGTTAAAAGCCATTAGATCTCCACTTTACACTGCAAATCTACTCAACCCTACAAGTAATTAGGTTATTTCACTTAATTATGAGAAGAGTTTTGATAACTTCAACAGTTACGACTGCTAGTCACAACTACAATCACTTGCTCAGATGATGCTGATGTGAAAACCTCGTGGCTATAAGCAGTTGAGTTCAGACTTCACTCTGCTTGAGCCCTTGCCTTTGTTACTCCTTCAAGCAGGTTTGTCGAAGACGATGCTCACTGAAATCCAGCTCGACCCAGGGGAATTTGACTACTTCCAAGTTGGAGTCGATTCTGAAGTGACCTTTTGCCTTAAGGAGTTGAGGGTAAAGCGAGAATTTGTCTCAATTATAAAACATCTCCTGTTAATTTGCCTCCCGCTGCAGAGGGATCCCTGTGGAACAGCCCTGGGCAGTCCCACTGCCCTCCTGACCAGCACTTGGAAAACTGGGGATCCTCAGGACACTGCAGGGTCCTTCACAGCTGACAGTAAAAGGCAAACAAAACACTGGAAACAGCAGAAGTGCAGTTTCAGTGCTGGGCAGACACTACCCAGCACTGGAGGAAACCTAGGCCACCAGGAATTGGAGGAAATCAGGGCCACCTAAGTCCTTCCTGCAGAAGCTGGTTTGGCAAAGCTCCAGGCAGGGAAGTCAAGGGAAGTGTCCTGCAAGCAGCAGATTCTCACCCTGTTTTTGCCACTAAAGAGCAGCTGGGATAAACTTGCACTGATACAGATCTGGGTTTTAATACGGATCCTCTGGCTTCTGACCAGCATTTAACCCTTCACCCCTTCTTTTCAGGGACTCCTGGCATTTTCAGAAGCTTCCAATGTTCCCATCTCGATTCATTTTGACAGATCTGGAAAGTACGGTTTGGAACCCACCTGCCTACAGGTCCTGCCCAAGTCGTTTCACTGGTTATAGCCTCTCAGTATTTGTGTTTAGGCCAATCGCTTTTGGCATCGAGGACATGGTGCTGGAAGCCAGCGTTATTTTGGCTACCTTGCGTGAGGTGGAGGAGGCAGCTTCCCTGCAGGCTCTCAGTGAATCGCAGCAGCAGGAGAGGTAATGGTGGCTCCATACAGGCTTCTCTTGCCATTAGAGGGGAAGGTGGTGCTTGAGACTCTGTTCTAAAGCCTTAATGCTTTTCCTTAACTGAAAATAAAGACGTTCAAACAAAACCACATGAAAAGGCAGTTACTAACCTGACTCTCTCCATCCCAGCTCAGAGTGTGCGGGTAAAGCTGAGGAAACCTCTGTGGATAAAGATTGCAATGCAGAAGCAGCTTCTTCCAAACAGCCACAGTGGGACGGAAAGGCCCTGAACAGAGACACAACGAAAGCTGCCAGTCTCTGCGCAAAACAAGAGCCCAGAAGTGCTCCCAGAGCTGCTAAGAGCCTCAGGCCAGGCAGGGCAGTGGCAGCTTGGGCTGAGGACCGGCAGCGAGGAGAGGCCACAGAGAGCTGCTATGGCAAGGTAAGAGAAACCCAGTCGTTTACCTGGGGCCTGCTACATGTGGATGTTCAGTTCTGCTCCAACAGAACCGGCTTCATGGCCACACAGCTGGCACAGACCACCACTGCAGCAACAATGGGAACACTGGTGGAAACCAGTAAACGCTGTAGACTGATTTTAAAGTGTACGAAGCTCCTGATCTAACCCACCCCAACCACAGTTTCTCACGTTGCATTTTGCAGTTTCATTCCTTGTTTTTTGGAGCAGTTTCCTGTGAGGAGAAGGTTGCTGCCAGCCCCACCTTCCGCAGTCTAGCAACCGCTAGTGACACTGAGGAGGAGCAGGGCAACATGCAGAGCTCCCCTGTTCTCTAGTGAACCCCAGCGAGGGCCACAGGGGGCTGCAAGTGTCACCTCCCCACAACACTGACCATGGGACTCTAATCCCACTGCAGGCAAGTTAAAACGCTCTTGGGACAACAGACAGCTCTGGCACAGCCCAGCGTTGCAGCTGTCAAACCGCTGGCTGTTACAGCGAAAAGTTTCCCAGAAACACCAGTCATAGAAATGAGTTTAAAAAGTAATTAAAGCAGTTTAGGAGGGTTTCTGTTTCAGATTCGTGTTATTATTCTTCCTCCTCCTAGCCTGTCTGACCACAAGCCAGTGACAATTTGCTGTTTCTGAAGTCATTGGGATAAAACAGCGACATTTACAGCCTTTAGTTAACTAACAGATTGTGGTTCTGTCTGTGGGAGTGACTGGTGAGTTTTGTAGCATCAGACGTGGGCTTGAGGATGTTGAGGGAAGGTCTAAGTGAGAGCCCAGCACCCTGAGTACTAACATCACCCCATGAACTGAGAAGTCCAGAACATTAGGGTTTGTAAGGGACCTGGAAAGATCTTCCAGTCCAATCGCCCCTGCCACAGCAGGATCCCCTGGATCCAGTCACACAGGAACATGGCCAGGTGGGTTTGAAACTTCTCCAGAGGAGACTCCACAACCCTCCTGGGCAGACCCTTCCAAGGTTCTGTCACCCTCACTGGGAAGAAGGTTCTTCTCACATTGATGTGGAACCTCCTCCGTTCCACCCCACACCTGCTGCTCCTTGTCTTATCCTTGGGTGCCCCTCAACAGAGCCTGGCTCCATCCTCCTGACACCCACCATTCCCATATTGATCAACATTCATGGGGTCACCGCTCAGGCTCCTTTTTCCCAGCTCAAGAGCCCCATCTCCCTCAGCCTTTCCTCAGCAGGGAGATGCTCCCCTCCCTGCATCATCTCTGTGGCTCTGTGCTGGGCTCTCTCCAGCAGCTCTGTGTCCTTCTGGAACTGAGAGGCCCACAACTGGACACAAGAGTCTAGCTGTGGTCTCACCAGGGCAGAGTAGAGGGGGAGGAGAACCTGTCTCCATCTCCTAACCACCTTGCTTCTAATCCACCCCAGGATGCCATTAGCCTTCTTGACCACCAGGGCCCATTGCTGGCTCCTGGCCATCCTGTCTGTCAACTGTCGCGGTCAACATCAAAAACACCCCGAGCAGCCAGGTTTTAGTATAAATACTATATTTATTAAATATCTTTACAATTCATTTAAATGTATTTACAGAACTATTCCTGCATAAGTTATACCTCAGACATGAAATTCACATAATTGCCTCTTCATAAGCGTCGATGATAGTCTGACAATAACGAAACAGCATCCTCACTACATACGGACTGGGGTTTGCCGCGTTATTTCCGCTCCCTCTGTAAGGAACCACCTCCCCCCGCCTCAGTTTCTAACACACACACACAGGCTGTTTTTCCCTGGAGAAAGGACGTCCCATTACCGGGAGATGGAGCCTCCCCCACCCCATCTCTGCAGGACTTTCCCCTCTCCCTGCCTTGGCCACACCCGTCTGGTCCCAGGATCTGGGTTTGGTTTTTTCCGGCCGTATCTTCTTCATCAACAAAGAAAGTACCTTTGGAGGGAACCTGGAACGCACAGGTCTCCCAAAGAGCCCTAAACACCACGAGGAACCACAGAGCCTTTCCAATTTGCCACATCCTCACCCTGTTGTACCCAACTCCCCAGTAACGCTGCCGCAGCCATCCCAGCTCCACCGGCCCTGGGATGTTACTGGCACGTAAAACTCTTCCCTTCAGGCAGCTGCTCCCAAATCACCGGCTCCGGGAAGAGCCCCTGCGGCAGCAGAGTGCTCCGCTCATACACGGAAACACCCCAGTACAACCCTCTGGGGCACAGCCACAACCACCTGCCTGCTGGGAAGTCACTGCTTCAACACGTTGCTTCGGCCGATTGAAAGTAGCTGTGGGCCCCGCCGTTTCCTTTCCCAAAGTACTTGAGTTGCTTGTGCGCAGACAGCTTAAGTTCATAGGAAGAAATCAGGTTCGATATGTTCCAAGTGCACATCTTCAAAAAAAAAAAAAAAAACCAACAGAGAACAAAACCAAAAACAAAAGAGAGAAGGAAAAAAAACAACAAAAGCAACCCCAAAAACAATCGAGCGAGTGATAAAAATATCGATTCTTTATAATACAGTATTGCTTTATAAACAGATGGAAAAGCTCTAACAAGCTTTACTGGTCTTTGGTGTTTCCAGTGAGGGAATAAAACTCATGATTTGTAAATTAAAAATCCAAATTTGTTCTTTATTCCAAAGGAGAAAAAAACAAAACAAATCCTAAAATCATGGTGCGATACGAGGCAAACGGCTTCGTAGCTACTGCTCAGCTTGAGAGCGGCTGCGAGGGGAGCGCGAGGCAGCACAGTGGCAGAGCACCCGGCGCGGGGCCGGCGCCTCGCCCCGATCCAACATAGGGATCTAGAAAACGCACGGGGGGAAGGGGAGGGATGAGCGTGGGGGTGCTCAGAGCGCAACACAGTGGGGCATCGCTCGAAGGGAAAGAATCATTGATCAAATCTGCTCTACGCGGGACAAGTGCCACAGGAAATACTGGAGAAGAAAACAAAGACACACGCGGGGTTGAGAGAGAAGGGCCCCTCTCCCAAGTGCCAGACGCAAAGCCCTGTGACGGCAGCGTCGATACATTCCTGCTCACGACAGCCGGGGACGGCTCCGTCAGCCTCGAGAAGCGGCCAGGACTGAGAGTTTGTGCAAAGATACCCTCCGCTCCCTACTCGCTCATCGCCAGGCGACTCGCGACCACGTTCCAAGAGAATCCTCCCCCGTCCCCTCACCAAAAAGGAGCATTTTGGTCAAGTTGGGGTAGTTAAGGCATTTTGACGAGTAATTACAATGGTGACTTCACGACAGATCGCTAACATCGCTCCAATCGAGGAACAAGCAGATCGATTTGAAATTGGACGAGCTTCCGACTGCATCACTTCTTAGAAATGAAATACCTGTAACTAGCGCGATGCCTTGAAATCGAGCCGAGCGCCATGTACACGGTACATGCGCGACGACCTTAAATAAAAAGAGCTTGACAAAGCGACGCAAAATATACAGTACGAATCCACAGAAATCAAACAACAAAAACAAACCACGTTTGTCGTTTGAAACGAGTTTGAGGTAACCTCCAACTTCCAACAGTTTTTCCTAAACAAACCCAGCAGTGAAAAAAAAAAAAAACCCAATGAACGTCTCCGTTTCCGGAGGGAGATTTCTCACCACCCTTGGGTTGAACTGCACTCAGCTAGACAGCAGTGTTACCCGACTGCTTGCTTGGTTGGCTGGTTTAGAGAAACACCCGGAGAGATCTCTCTGGAGAAACCCATGGCTTTAAGTTTATGTCGATGACACTCTTCTACCAGCAAAAAAGTTAATGAAAAACTGACCCCAAAAATATATCTATTTCTCTATCTATCATCTATCTCATCTTTACAGCGATCGGCTTCTGTCTGAACATTGAGGAGAAAGGAGAACAACTCAAAAAGGAGAAGCTTTGCTGGAAGGGGAGGGCGAAGGAACGAAAAGCTCTTCGGGAAGGAAAAGGACTATTGCAGAAGTGGCTGTTAGGTAACTGTAAACATCGTTAAGGTTCGTTCCGAAACCCCCTTGAAAGACCCCAAACTTTGAGTGGCTGAAATGTACAGGGGTTTTTTTTTTTTTGCACTGGTTAATCGTTTGCGCCCAGACTGCTGCTGCCCCGGCGGAAGCAAAGAGGTGGAGAGGCTGAAAGGACTCGAGCCGGAGCAGTGGCATTTTCTGTCCCTACCCGAGCGACAAGGGCCAATGAGTAGCAGAGATTTGCTAACAACAGAACTCCCTACCCAGAGAGCAAAGCCATCGGGTGCTCCATTCTCCATGGCGTCGCCCCTGCACTGGTGAGACGGGTTTGAACGCCGAATCAGGGCCTCAACTTTGGCTTCTCGAGACCGAGTTACAACTTCTATGGTTGTTCTTTTTTGTATCTTTTAAATCTTTTAAATACGAACAAGAATAATTCTCCACAGCCAGAACATCCAGATACCAGGCTGTCGTGGATGAACGATCTGCAGAAGTTTCGAAGGTCACAGTTAAGCACCTGAAATCACAAAACACATTTTGCATCCATAGAACTTGAGCTAAGTGCGGTGGTGGTTTGTTGGTTGGTTTTTCTTTCTTTCTCTGAAATTCCGTACTAGGGAATGAAAAAAAAAGGCTCCTAAGGCTGACACCACGTATGGCAAGAGCAGAACGGTTACAGCAGTTTAGAAATCTCCTGAAAACCGGAGCTCAGGAACACGAAAAACCTCAGCTAATCACTGGAACGAGACTACGCAGATGATCCCGTGTTGGGCAACAAACCCCTTGAATGAATAGTGAACGTTTTCTAGCAAAGGGAGTAACAGCGCCCTCGGGGAGAGCTCAGATCTACTGCATCTAGCTGCAAAGTTGATAAACCAATTCTACTCCTCTGAAAGTCAGTCACGTCTCAAAGGCAGGGACGATGTGGGGTTGATCCTCCCCTTCCCGTACGGACGACGACGCTCTGAAAGACATGCTTCAGGCCTCGAGCTTCTTCATTTCTTGCTGGCAGACAAAGACCAGTGTTTCTACGAGAGTGGTTCTTCACAGGGACCTCAGTGTGTCTCAGGGCAGGCCATGAGCTTGAGCACTGGCCACTGAGATGGGCTGCGAAGGAAGGAAACAATCCTGCCAGCAGGACACCACGTGTGACGCTGGGAGCTGGGGACAGCGAGAATGTCAGCAGCCGACACTTGGGCCCATCAGTCTGTGTACTCGGCTACGATAGAAAGAAGGACGGTGATGTCGTCTGGTTTTCCCCCTGGAACACGAGAGAAAAAGAACTGTTTGATCAAAGTGGTGGCGCTGCCCCAAAGAAAGGGCTTCCATAAACAGTTTTAATATTCAAAAGCTGGTTTGTCCACACAAGAACTCTGCTTCCTCCACCTCCTTTCCAAAAGGAGACTTAGCAGGCAGCAAAGTGCAAGAGCACAGACTCCCAAGAGGAGCACAGGACCCACAACACATTGCTGGGGCAGAAAAGCTGGCGTCTGGCAGAGTTCTTACCTGTTTGACAAAGGTACAACCCCTTATGCTGCTCTGGCTCAAGCAAGCTGCAAGAAACTACCTGCTCAGGAATTCCTCCTGGAAATCAGATGCCTCTCGAGCACCTTCTCCAGCTCTGCATCGCTGCAAGATTTCCCTAAGAACTGCTGAACGGAGGCTCAAACTTGCACAGCCACAGCAATACTCTCGAACCCTGGAGAAGCATCTCAGGAGATCTACACCATCAGTGCTGAGTGGCTGAGCTCTGCTCACACAGAGCCCTGAGCATTACAGCTATCATCACTACCCTGGGGAAAGATGCTTAAGGGTCCTGCAAGGAAATCCTGCCTTCCCAATACAGCAATGATGACGGTACCTTCACTAGCAGAATGAATTCTAAAAACATGTTTGTCAGGACTCTGAACTCCCCCAGGGGTCAGCATCTTTCTAGAGCAAGTAGAACCAACAGAGTGATCAAGACTAGGATGCTGAAAGTACAAGAGTCATAAATTCCAAGCAGAAAACTGCCAACCAACCGCCAAAGGGTGGCAGAATCTCAGCTAAAAAGCATCAATAATAGAAGACTTTAAAAAAACCCAGAAAGCAGAATGACACATCGGCAGCGACACCACCCACACGCCCAGCTGCAGGGAACAAGTCACGCACAGCTTCCCCAAGAGCCTAGAGGACTCGTCTCAGGCAAGTTCCCGGGGCAGGACTCTACATATTGGATGCAAAATACAAAATCCTCAGCTCCAGCTGCTTCCCCACGGGACGCTCCTGACCACCAGGGCCCGAGCTGACCCACAGCAGGAGCTGGGGCCGGTGCCAAACCCAGCACTAGCATGAGGCTGGCGCTCTGCTGCTGGTCAGTTCTTAACACTCGGTTTTGCTACTGGATTCTGGAACAACAGAACTGCACTTGGCTCGAGGTTTCTCCAAGATAACCGGAATGAGAGAAGGAGAACGAAAATCCAATCATCTTACCTCTCACATTCAAGCCGTTGTCACAGGCAAACTGTGCGAAGGGCGACATGTAAGTGGGATCATACGCCAGCTCGTGAGCTTGCTCAGCGATGCTTCGCGCTGTCTGCTGTATGCTCTCATAGTTGGAGTTCTGAACGAATGAGGAAGAGAAGTCTGTTCTTACAAGGAGGTCACCTGGAAATTGGTTTGCTTATGCCTTGTGAGCCAGACTCCTCTCTCGCAGAAAAGACCCTACAGTCACCACCTTCTTCTCTGAATGTGAGCTTTCAGGCTTTAGAAATCTGGGTCAGAACTGCAAATCTTTGTTAAGTGAAGTCGAAACATCTAATCCCCCCCCAGCAGTGACAAGAGTCGAGTCAGGAGGGTGAATTTAGGAATTTAGAAACTTTGAAGACCGAGAGTCAAAAAACACTGACTGAGGTTGGACATTTGATAGCTCTACTGGCAGTTCACAGGGGCAGAATCAGCCCTCCCTCACAGCCCAGTCCTGCTGCAGTATCACAGAACATTAGGGATTGGAAGGGACCTTGAAAGATCATCCAGTCCAATCCCCTCTGCCACAGCAGGATCCCCTAGATCCAGTCATTAGGGATTGGAAGGGACCTGAAAAGATCTTCGAGTCCAGTCCCCCTGCCACAGCAGGATCCCCTAGATCCAGTCACACAGGAACATGGCCAGGTGGGTTTTTAAGAAACTCCAGAGAAGACTCAACAGCCCCCCTGGGCAGCCCCTTCCACGGCTCTGGCACCTTCACCGGGAAAAAGGTCCTTCTCATATTGATGTGGAACCTCCTCTGCTCCAGCTCACACCCTTGCCCTATCATTGGGTGCCACTGAGCAGAGCCTGGCTCCATCCTCCTGACACCTGCCCTTCACATCTTGATCAACATTCATGGGGTCACCCCTCAGGCTCCATTTTCCCAAGCTCAAGAGACCCAGCTCCCTCAGCCTTTCCTCAGCAGGGAGATGTAATCACACTCTGCCCTGATGGAGAACTGTCACTGTTCCTCGTGTCCCACTGGACAAGAGCACTCGTGGGGAAAGGGGTTCTTGAGCAGGCAGATCAGAAAAGATGCACTGAGCACACAACTGGTTCTGTTCCTAAGGATTTGTAAGAGACTGTCATTTTAGGAGCCTTTCCTGCAGCCCGGGGAGTCCACAGACATTTACAGGACCAACTCTAGGCTGAACCCTGCAGGGTGCGGCAGTACCTTCCCCCCCTCACACCAAGAGGTGGAGCTCCACTGTCCTCCACGGGGGAATTCCACCTCCAGTGATTCCCAGTGACCTCCCCCTGCCCTGAGGGGGAACACCAGCATCTGTCTGCTGGGCAAAGGTCTCTCAGAGCCTTCCTTCTGAAGAAACCCTTCTTTGTCTGACAGCCCTCTCAGTTTTAGTAGCTGCAGGGTAGGAGCAGGCAAGTTTCATTGAAAACCGCAGGGTAATTCCACGCTTCAACTCCATTTGCATTTCACAACACACCGCTTTCCCTGGGGAGGTCATACATATTGATATCCCCCAACCACCCTTCACTTTCTCTAAGTAAATAGCCTTAAGCTAAGTGTTCTCAGCCAAATTAAAAACGTTTTCATGTAGTTTTACTGTTAAACAGAACATAGCTGGAAAAGTTGCTAGGAAATGGGGTTTTTTCCCCCCCAGGACATAGAATTCACAGAACCATTCAGGTTGGAAAAGACTCTTGGGATCATGGAGCCCAACCATCAACCCTACTCTACAGTTCACCCCTAAACCAGATACCCCAACACTACATCGGACATTTAAACACCTCCAGGGATGGGGCCCCAACCACCTCCCTTGGCAACCCATTCCAGGCTCTCACCACTCTCACAGTGAAGAACTTCCTCCTCATATCCAATCTAAATCTACCCATCTCCAGCTTTGCTCCATACATGAAAGATTTCCTATCATTAGATGACACTGAGAAGAGCCTAGTCCCTCAGCACTACTCACATGTACGGAGAAGCCTCTGAACAATTGAGCTTTGGGTTGGGTCTTTTCTATTCAAAGTCTTTTTTTGTTGGGGTCTGTGTTTTTTAAGAGAGAAAACCAGGGTTGTGATGGAATTGAGAGGCTGTGGGCTTGAAACAGTTGGGTGAATGGTTGGACTCTATGAGTCTACAGGATACAGAAGTGATGAGTTTAGAAAGTAACTCTAGGGGTAACCAGCGTGGAAGATGTGAGAGGTGGGGCACATGGACACTTACCTTCAGCTTTTTCAACTCCTGCAGGATCATGTAGTCAGGCATGTTGTCAAACAGTCCGTCTGTTGCTGTCAAGATGATGTCTCCAAGCTGGACGTCAAAGGAAGTGCTGTCAGCAGCATCGGGGCTGTGGAGAGGACAGATGAGTTAGTGGAAGAGGGCTCCAGCCTTCACCCAAAGTCAAACTCCCTCAGCAAAAGCTTCTGTCATTCACTGCCCTTAGGAGCAGGTAAATAACCACTGGCTGTGGAGCTGTGGCAGCAGGGTGGGCTGTCATAAAACCACCCCAGAGGAAGGGGACTGGGAACAGGTAACATTCCACCTGTTATGCAGAGGGTTGCCCTTGGAAATTCCCAGGTGAACAACCTTCCAAGCTAATGTGCTTTCCAAGTGCATGGCCATGGAAACCACTTAGCAGAATGGCAGCTCAGGGCTTCCTCCTTGCTCATCTCAGACACAGAAGAGAGCTGGACTTGAAAGAACAATTCATAATGGGACAGGCCAACACCATTCAGGGTTCTGAATCACTTTCTACTGCAATGGAACAAGAAATACGTCTGGGAAGAGCTACCGGGAGACCACAGCTGGTTGGTCTGCTCATGTCTAACATCTTCAAACTCCAAGGGGAGAAAATACCTGCCCTGGCACGAACATTGTTCCAAATTCCGATTCTCAGCAGCATGACAAACCCCTCATTCTTAAAGATTCTGTTGAGAGAAACTCTCTCCTTGAGAAAGTCCATCGCAGAGCCACACAGATGATAAAGGGAGAGGAACATCTCACTGCTGAGGAAAGGCTGGCTTGGAAAAAAGGAGCCTGAGGGGTGACCTCTTTAATGTGTTAAAGGTGGGTGTCAGGAGGATGGAGCCAGGCTCTGCTCAGGGGCACCCAATGATAGGACAAGGGGCAGTGGGTGTCAGCTGGAACAGAGAAGGCTCCAAATCAACGTGAAAAGGACCTTCTTCCCAGTGAGGATGACAGAGCCCTGGAAGGGTCTGCCCAGGGGTTTTGTGGCGTCTCCTTCTCTGGAGATGTTTCAAACCCACCCAGACATGTTCCTGTGCATCTGGATCTAGGGGATCCTGCTGTGTCAGGGGGATTGGACTGGGTGGTCTTTTGAGGTCCCTTCCAATCCCTAATGGCTGGATCTAGGGGATCCTGCTGTGGTGGGGGGATTTGACTTGATGATCTTTAGAGTTCCTTTCCAATCCCTAATGTTCTGTGATTCCAGTTTTCCACACACACATAGGCTGCTCTGGGTAGATTGATGGATTTTAAGCAATTAGAAGGGATAAAGTGACAGCATGGATTAAAAGTTGTGATTTTAACATCCTCTGTCAAGTGGAGGGTTTTTTTAAGAAGGCAGGTCTGTGGGGAGAAAAACGTAAACAGTATAAATAAGTAAGGGATGAGGAATTCCTTTGGAACTGTTCTATTGAACTTGGAGTATAATGATGATGATGATGACGGTGTGCTCCCTAATTATTTAGATGCCTGCAAAAACTGATGTAAACACAGCTTGCTCCAAACCAGCCAGGTCTTTGCAGCGAACATGAGTTGTTTAAAATTTATTGACCTGTCGTTCACATGTGTTACTTTACTAGCACTTAATGGTCTGTTTAGATAGTCTTGGTGTGTCTGAACTCCCAGTGCACTACTCCAAGCACCACACGTTGACAGGTAGCTGCCATGTAGATAAAATAAAGGGCCCTACACCAAAGCATGTGGGGACACACAATCATTAGTTATTTTCTAATCTAAAGCAGGGATTTCCTCAGCAGCCAGAGGAAAAGAAGAGGTCTAGTCTTGCGTTATCTTTGCTGCCGACTCCAGCGCTAAGTCCTGAACCAATACGCAGCGGGGCCGAAAGCAAACAAGCGCAAAAGCCAGCCTTGCTCCAAATAGAGTCGATTTAAGGAGCCTGAGCTCTGAGGGTTTCTTTTTGAAAGTATCCTGAAGGCTGTGCTCGAGATTAGAAACCTTTCTGGTCCTTCTAACTCTCTTAACAAGATTAAAGACTGATAATGGGAAGGTAAATTACTTGTGCGGTAGATGGAGATCAGCTTAAAGAAACATTAGTGGTGACATTTGCTGCGGTGTTTGTGCATCTGCTGTGGAAATAGGGCTGTCCGACAGGAAAAAGCGGCAAGCGAGCTTTACTTCTTACGGTGTGGGCTCCAATCTGATTGCTGGACCTTTTTGTCTCTTCATTTTTAGGGTTTCCTTGCATTTTGTGAGTTGAGGCGACTTCTTTTATTGTCTGGATCTCATGAAAAGATGGCGCCAACTATACGATCTAGATCAACACAAGTTACTAGCCAGTGTCCTGTTTCTTCAGCAGTAAGGCTGAAGGGTATTTTCAGGGTCCACCAGGTTTTCTGGTTGCTTCTTGTGATTGTTCTTGACAACAGCATAGTTGACATAATCTGACATTCAGTTGTGTCCCTAAAATCCACAGCTGGAGTGTCATTTGTCCTGCTCAACTTAAGGGTTATCAGGGTGTCTATGATCCATGGACACCTGATACCTACAAGGATATTTATCTTAGTGTTCAATGGCTGGGCTTGAAAATAGTGGCCCAAATTCACAGAATCACAGAATTATTGAGGCTGGAGAAGCCCTCTGAGCTCAGCCAGACCAGCCCAGCACCTAACATCACCCCATTAGCCAGACCAGGGCACTCAGGGCCACAGCCAGGCTGGCCTTCAACACCTCCAGGGATGGGGACTCCACCACTGCCCTGGCCAGTCCAGTCAAGGCTCTGATCATCCTTTCCATGAGGAAGGGCTTCCTGACATCCAACCTAACCCTTCCCTGGTGCAGCTTCAGGCTCTGCCCTCTTGTCCTGGCACTGGTTGCCTGGGAGCAGAGCCTGACCCCCACCTGACTAAAATCTCACTTCAGGGAGTTGAAGAAAGGGAGAAGGTGCCCCTTGAGTTTCTTCTTCTCCAGGCTAAACCCCCCCAGTTCCCTCAGCCTCTCCTCATCAGCCTTGCACTAATGCTACATCTTACCATCTGAGAACCTTCTCTCAGAAGGATTGCTGCTGGGAATTCAGCAGCAAATCTTTCATGGGAAAGCTCCATTCTGTCAGTGTTCAAATATATCGTGGGGTTTTTAATTAAGATATCAGGTTACTCTCTCCTTTCATATCTGCAGTTGCACTGCTGATTCTTTTACCTTCATGTCAGGCCAAATTGTGCTGTGTTTGACCATCACTAATTCAGAGTAGCTATTATTTCCAGTGGATTTGCATCTGTGTAACTTGACATGACATCAGCAGGATGGATACGAACAACCAGCATCAGATTCCATTTGCTGCGGCGATAGAGATGTTTATCCATCCGCTTTTCAAACCAGACTGGCTTCCCTAGAGACTGAGCAATCCTAGTACCCCTAACTCTTAAAAGCTGCTACAGCCACCCCACAACTCTTACATCCTTCGCTGGTGTGGAATGTGGTTGGCTCCGAAAGCAGTAAGAAATTTAAACAGAAACTGAGAATCCTTTTTCAAAAGGAAGACATTTTGCCCTTAAAATTCTATCACCTCGTCAGCTAGACCAGGGCACTGAGGGCCACAGCCAGGCTGTCCTTCAACACCCTCAGGGCTAGGGATTCCCCCACTGCTCTGGGCAGTCCAGTCCAGGCTCTGAGCACCCTAATGTGAGGAAGGGCTTCCTGACATCCAACCTAACCCTCCTCTGGCAGCTTCAGGACCAGGTTATGAGGATGATTGTGGGACTGGAGCACCTGCCTTATGAGGAGAGATTGAGAGACCTGGAGTTTTTCAGCTTGGAGAGAAGGTTACTGTCTGTAAATCCATGAGGGCAGGGTATCAAGAAGAAAGAGACAATCTCTTTTCACTTGCACCCTGTGACAGGACAAGGGACAGTGGTGTCAGTTGGAGCACAGGATGTTCTGCTTCAATATGAAGATGAACTTCTTTGCTGTGAAGGTGACAGAGCACTGGAAGGGGCTGCCCAAGGAGGCTGCAGACTCTCCTCTCCGGAGACATTCCAGACCCGTCTGGATGTGTTTCTGTGTGACCTGTCTTAGATTCTATGATCCTGCTTGAGCAGGGGTGTTGGACTTGATGACCCCTGCAGGTCCCATCCAACCCCTAATGGATCCGTGTCTCTGTGCGTGTATCCATGCATTTTCTTGCATCTGTGACGCTGTGAAATACTGAGGAGAAAAAAAAACCCGAATTCCCTATTTTCTTGTGTTGCTCTGGCTGTAGCCATGTGGCCACCAAGAGTAGAGAGCTTGTTTGGATGGTCTCATAGCTTTCTGTAAGCTTTGAGCACGCGGTTGTGATTGTGATCACAGGTCTGGAGGTGGGGGGCAGGCAGGATGGGTGTGCCACCTTTAATAATATTTATCTTTTCCTATATATTTAGAGGTACTTCTAGAATCATACAATGTTCTAGGCTGAAAGGGACCTCTAGAGGTCATCTAGGCCAAGCTCCCTACACAGGGACAACTCTACCTAGGTCAGGCTGCTCAGAACCTCATCCAGCCTAACCTTAAATGACTCCAGGGATGGGGCCCCCACCACCTCCCTGGGACAGCCCATTCCAGCCATCAACCACCCTCACACTGAAGAACTTTCTTCTAATATCCAGCCTAAACCGATCCTTTCCCAGCTTGAACCCACTGCTCCTTGTCTTATCTATTATGTCTGTTGTTAGGTTCAGATCCCACAGCTATAAGCTTTTTATTAAAAACTTTTGGGAAAACGTTCTCTTCCCACACTGAAGGCCTTTTATTCTGGTCCCATTGGCAGGACCTTACGAGCAGCGTTTGGGAAGCCTTCCTAGCAGGAAAGCCATGAGCCCTCAAGCTGTAGCTTTACATATATAGTCATTCCCCTCCACAATTTAAAGGCCTAAAAAATCTCCCCCTGTATTATTTTTAGGATTATGTTTGTTAAAGATACTAAACTGAGGGATAAATCAAAGGGGGAGGTGGTTACCATCAGAATTTACAATCCCCACTGTATGATATACTTGAGTGGGGTCAGAATAACAATTCCACTTTCATTTACAGGGGAGACAGGAGGAGTATTTAAATAACACTGGCTTTATGTAGTTATCTAGGAAACGACAACGTGCTAGATTGCAGGGCTTGGGCATCAGATAGATTCCACTACCCTTCTCTTGCCTCTTTTGAAGGTCTTACATTCCCTTTCATGGAATAATGGAATCCTAGAATGGCCAGGGTTGGAAGGGACCTTAAAGATCACCCAGTTCCAAGACCCCTGCACAGGCAGGGACACCTTCATTAGAGCAGGTTTCTCAGGGCTCCAGACAACCTGCCCTTCAACACTGCCAGGGATGGGGCAGCTACAACTGCCTTGGGCAACCTGTTCCAGCATCTCAGCACCCTCACAGCAAACAACTGGTTCCTCATGGCCAACCTCAGTCTCCCCTCTTCAAGTCTGGAACCCCTTCCCCTTATCCTCTTGCTACCACCTCTGTCAAAATCCCTCCCCCAGCTTTCTTGTAGCTCCCTTCCTTCAGAGATTGGGAAGCTAAAGCTGCTGGAAGGTCACCTGGGAGCCTCCTCTTCTCCAGGCTGAACAACCTCACCTTGCTCAGCCTGTCCTCACAGGGGAGCTGCTCCAGCCCTCTGATCATTCTGTGAGCCCTTACCAAAGCCTCTTGTTCCCAGTGTCTCACATCCTAAAGAGGCTGATTAATTATGTTAAAAGCTCTGCTGTGTCAGTTGCCTTTCAGTGGTTCTTGTTGTAACTCTACTGTCTGTTTACCTACTTGTCATCTTTTCCTCCTCCTTTAGTTGGAAGTGGTAGTGTTTGAAGTTGGCTTTAAAGGAAGAAATTACACCCATGTGTTTATATAGCAACTGTCAAAGCACAATATTATGTTCTCTAGAAGTAAGCACAGTTCATCCCCTGCTTTGCTATCTTAAAATTGCATACTTGGATTTGCTGAACCCTCCTCTTTTTCATGAGTCATGATTTAAAGGGAAAAAAAATCCACCAGGAGCACAACACCTCTGAGCTATTGTCCCACTGGTGTCACTTGCTAAAGGCAGGTAATATGTTTGTGGGAGAGATCTTCAGAAGAGTGAACCATCTCTTGCTGAGCCACTTGGGTCACCAACATCAGAAGGGCAGACAGCTCGTGGAAGTTGTCCAGAGGAGAGCAGCTCAAATGTTCAGAGGGCTGGAGCACCTCCCCTCTGAGGACAGGCTGAGCAAGTTGAGGTTGTTCAGCCTGGAGAGGAGGAGGCTCCCAGGTGACCTTCCAGCAGCTTCCCAATCTCTGAAGGGGGCTGCAAGAAAACTGGGGGAGGGCTTTTGACACAGGTGGTAGCCAGAGGACAAGAGGAAAGGGTTCCAGACTTGAAGAGCAGAGATTGAGATTGGCCATAAGGAACCAATTCTTTGCTATGAGGGTGGGGAGATGCTGGAACAGGTTGCCCAAGGCAGTTGTAGCTGCCCCATCCCTGGCAGTGTTGAAGGCAAGGTTGTCTGGGGCCCTGAGTAACCTGCTCTAGTGAAGGTGTCCCTGCCTGTGCAGGGGGTGGGTTGGAACTGGATGATCTTGAAGATCCCTTCCAACCCTGGCCAGTCCCTTCCAATCCTTAATGTTCTGTGATTTCTAGATCTAGAATCTAGATCTCTAGATTCTGTATCTTTCAGTGTCAACTCAGAGTAGGAAATCGGTGGCTTAATACCTTACTGTGTTTTCTTGGCATTACCTCTACCTCCCCAGCTCTTATTCAGGGCAAAAGAAAGAGCTGGTTTGTTCTGTTTTGTTTTTGCAGGAGAGTAAAATAAAATCTTAACTGTGTCTTTCTTTCCAATGTCGGGAACTGCTTAAGCAAAAGCAAACCAACCAGTAAGCCTGGACCGTTTCTCATTTCTTTAACAGCTACATCATGTGTGCAGCTGAAAGCTGCCAGTTGGATCCTAGCAGGGGAGAAACCACTTTAAGTTTGTTTGGTTTGTAGAGGGAATAACATTTTTCTTGCCTCGGAATGGTTGTTTGTCATCGCTCGCCCTTTGTGTTTACGTTCCGCTTGGAAATGGTCTGTGGGCTGTATATGCCTTTGCCAGGATGTGCACATAAACAATGTTCCATTATGGGCCGCTCCGCATCCTCCGTATTTACACCGTATACGTTTGGCAGTAAACACGGTGGGGAACGACTGAGAGAGAACTCTTCGCGGGCCCCCTTTTCCTTTCAGTTAGTCCATACTTTGTGCCATATGCTTGCTGAGGTCCCACTTCTATTCAGGGTTTTATTAAGGAGTAGAGGAAAAAACAGTGGCCAGGCTTCCAACAAAGCAGCTTTTGTGTGCTCTTGTCAAAAAAAATCTTCTCCTATGAAATGGTGATAGAAAGTACCCAGAGCCCTTGTGGGGGTGCAGAGCCTGAATAGGGCCCCTGGTGAAAGCACAGGAGGGGAGAGCAGGGGAGCCGGGGTACAAGTTCTGCTTCTTGCATGTTGTGAACGGATAGCACTTCACTTGCTTCTTCCCTGCTGTGGTGGGTGGATTGGACTAGATGATCTTTTGAGGTTCCTTCCAATCCCTACTGTTCTGTGGTTCCCGAGCTTTGCGTTTGGCAGCCAGGGTCGTGCTATCCTCATTGCAGCGATTGTTTTCAGGAAACATTTTTAAATGCGAAAGACCTTCAGAATTTCAGCTGGAATCACAGAACGTTAGGGATTGAAGGACATGGAACTGCTGGAGAGAGGCCAGAGCAGAGCCACAGAGATGATGAAGGGGTGGAGCATCTCCCTGCTGAGGAAAGGCTGACGGAGCTGGGTCTCTTGAGCTGGGAAAAAAGGAGACTGAGGGGTGACCCCATGAATGTTGATCAATATGGACAGGCTGGGTGTCAGGAGGATGGAGCCAGGCTCTGCTCAGGGGCTCCCAGTTATAGGACAAGGGGCAGCAGGTGTGAACTGGAACAGAGGAGGTTCCACACCAGTGTGAGAAGGAACTTCTTCCCCGTGAGGGTGCCAGAGCCCTGGAATGGAGGTTGTGAAATCTTTTCTGGAGATGTTTAAAACCTGCTGGGATATGTTCCTATTCAGCTGGATCCAAGGGATCCTGCTGTGGCACGGGGACTGGACTGGATTATCTTTCGAGGTCCCTTCCAATCCCTAATGCTCTGTGATTCCATGATTCTGTCATCCCCTCCGGGAAGAAGTTCCTTCTCATACTGCTGTGGCACCTCTGAGACGAGCAAAACTGTTTGCTGTAGCATAAAGAAGTTTGACTTGGAATGTGTGGTCTTTAGTAAAACTACAGAACCATGATGGAGAGGTTTTACAGCGGCATCCATCAGTTTTAGTGACTCTGTGTCTTGAGAAATGGTCAGCTGAGATCTTTTTTCCCCCATTGATTTTGTATTTGGTTAATGACACCAAATCTGAGATCATAAGGCTGTGTAAGATGTAAAAGATATGGGGAAATATCTTTCACCTCTACGTTTAAACCCCGTGTTTCCTTTGACGTGGAAATACTGCAATGACCTGGTAATGTTTTCCCAGTGTTTTAATTTTTGCTGATATTCTAAAATATCCCTGAAGAGCTGATTCTCAATTATTACACGTGCTGTTGCATAAATTTCTTCCTAATTAAAAAGCTTCTAAATTCTGAATAATCAATTGATGAAGTCATATGGTTTTGATAAATTAGACATTTAATTTCTAAAGATTTATTAGAAATCTGACCTGCAGCTAGTTCATTATAGTTATAGGACTGATGCAGTAATATCGGAGATTGATATAATCACAGGGCTGCAAATCTGCTTTGATATCACCTGCCGTAGTAATAGAACATGTGAATACACCTAGAGTTTGTGCCGTCACGTTTATTATGCAGGAAGGCATTAGTTTAATGAAGAACACAAATATTTGATAGGCGGGTGATGGCATATGTGTGATAAACTACTTTCAGCGTAGCATAAGGCAGATTGAACCTCGTCCTCCAGGTTTTACTCTTTTGGTGGCTATATTTCCAATTACATCAGTGGCAGAATCATCAAAGGTTGGAAAAGACCCCCGGGATCATCCAGTCCAACAGCAACCCTACTCTACAAGGTCACCCCTGAACCAGATCCCCCAACACTATATCTAAGCGACTTTTAAACGCACCCAGGGATGGGGACACAACCACTGCCCTGGGCAGCCCAGTCCAGTGCCTGACCACTCTCTCCGGGAAGAATTTCTTCCTGATGCCCAGTCTAACCCTCTCCTGTTGAAGCTTGAAGCCCTTCCTTCTGCTTCTTTCACTAATGACCTGTGAGAAGAGCCCAGCACCAGCATATCTGCAGTGTCATTTCAGATAGTTGTAAAGAACAATGAGGTCTCCCCTCAGCCTCCTCTTCCTTAAAGTAAACAGCCCAAACTGTCTCCATCTCTCCCCATCAGATTGATTCCCCAGGTCCTTCACCAGACATTTAAACACCCCCACCTCCGGCCATGTTCCTGTTCGACTGGATCTAGGGCATCCTGCTGTGGCAGGGGAATGGAACTGGCTGATCTTTCAGGATCCCTTCCAATCCCTAATGTTCTGTGACTTTCCCACTTCCCAGAAATTATGTGAAGAACTAATTCAGTGGAAGACTTCACAGCCTTAGCAGTGGAAATAGAGACAGAAAGCGACATTCTGTGATTCTGTGAAAGCCCATTATGTGTTTTGCTCATGTCCTGACGCCTGATGATATAAAATATCATTTAGACCAGTGTGAACTCCCGGTGTTGGCTGTTCCTTGTACCATCAGCATCCCACGGTGCAGCCGATAGCTTTTCTTTTACCTTTGTGGCAGCCCGTTCATTTTGCCCGAATGTTTTTTGCAAACCTATGAAATCATTCTGAAGCACGATCTCTTAAATCGTGCTAGATACATCAAGTGAAAGGGTTAATGTGCCCTCAGGAGTTGCTGTGTAACTGAGTCCTGCTGGGAGGGCGAGGGTTTGCAGCCAATGAGACTCAGCCTGACAATACACCGCATCTGTCTTGTGTTTTGTACGTGTTGTCAGTTATTGCAGGTTCTCTGGACTGGAATTACACTCCTGCTCCTTTCAGACTCTCCCACTGAGTCTTAAATAATTGTGTTCCATAGCAAAGTCAGAAAATAACAGCACAACAACGTGCATTTACCCCTGAAAACGCTGCTTTGGACAGCTTTGACTGGTGTGGAGAGAGATTGCTCTTGCACCAAAGCTAGAAAACTTTTAAAAGAGGAGATTTCCCAAAGGGCATCAGAGTAGCAACGTTCCAGCTTGATCTGGGTCATCCTGCTGTGGCAGGGGGATCGAACTGGATGATCTTTGGAGGTCTCTTCCAATCCCTGATGACTGGATCTGGGTGATCCTGCTGTGGCAGGGGGATCGAACTGGATGATCTTTTGAGGTCCCTTCCAATCCCTAATGTTCTGGGATTCTGTGATTTCACAAAGAGCATCAGAGTAGCAATGTACCCTGGTTCACTTTTGTCATCATCTCCTGCTCTTCTGTTCTCACCTGTGCACACAGCCTTCAGGCCATTTGCTTGTGCAGGAAGAGCGGCCAAACAAACATCTCAACCTTAAGCTGCTCCTTCCTGCCTGAGATAGTTCAAGAAGCCATTATTGGTTTTCCCTGTGTCCTGATTAGAGTCTCTCTAGCTGTTCCTCTTCTTAAGGCCACTCCAGGCTTGAGGGTTGAAGCACAAAGTCTTTAATTTCTCATTTAGAAGGGCCAGGTGTGTTTTCTCAGAGTCTTGCAGCTCAAGCAAGGCCACTGTGGTTACACCAACGTGTTTGTCTGAAAGAGGAGGCACTTCTAAGGTTAGTTTTTTGGGGGTTGTTTTTTTTCCTCTTTTCTGGAGGAGATCCACCCACAGGCCCTTTGAAGGCTACTGATAACATGAGAGAGAGAGAGAGACTAAGCTTGGCCTGTAAAAACACTACTTAGGAGTCTGCTTTGGCTGTTGGGTTCTGATAGGAAGGAAGAGAGTGGAGTGGGATTTGTCAATATGTCATTCAATGCGCAGTAAGTTTTACACTAAGATATTTGTGCCTCAGTTTTTCCAGGGAGGTTCTGCCTGATAATTTGTGTTGGCAAAGCCCTCAGCTTTTCTTGCATGCTTGTGCAATCCTGCCCCTGAGTGACATAATGGTCCTGCATTGTTCAGCTGGCAGGGTTGGCTTCAGGACCAGTGAGGTCTGCTGCTGTGCTTAGGAAATCTTGTTTCTCTGTTAAAAACTAATTTAAATTAACATTAATTACACAAATTTGTGACTTGGTCTAGGAGATCCTGCTCTGGCAGGAAGATTGGACTACAAGATCTTTCAAGGTCCCTTCCAATCCCTAATGTTCCAGGGTTCTGTGTGATTCTGTGAAATTTAGGAATCTAGCAGGTGGGCTTGCACTTTTTAAAAGCTTCAGATAACCTGTGATTTAGGATCTGGTTGTAGATAAAATAGAATCATAGGATCATACAATGGCCAGGGTTGGAAGGGACCTTAAGGATCATCTAGTTCCAAACCCCCTGCACAGGCAGGGACACCTTCACTACAGCAGGTTACTCAGGGCCCCAGACAACACTGCCAGGGATGGGGCAGCCACAACTGCCTTGGGCAACCTGTTCCAGCATCTTAGCACCTTCACAGCAAAGATTTTGTTCCTCATGTCCAACCTTAGTCTC
This sequence comes from Phoeniculus purpureus, assembly GCA_028565055.1. Taxonomy (NCBI): domain Eukaryota; kingdom Metazoa; phylum Chordata; class Aves; order Bucerotiformes; family Phoeniculidae; genus Phoeniculus; species Phoeniculus purpureus. The sequence continues at coordinate 25,133,017 of JAOXOE010000506.1, forward strand.
CCCTCTTCAAGTCTGGAACCCCTGTCCTCTGGCTACCACCCCTATCAAAATCCCTCCTCCAGCTTTGTTGTAGCCTCCTTTCTTCAGAGATTGGGAAGCTGCTGGAAGGTCACCTGGGAGCCTCCTCTTCTCCAGGCTAGTTTTTAAGAATTCCCAAAAATACATCAGAAGTGGGAATGTGCCTCATTCTTGTCACTGAACCTCCCATGGGTTGAGGCTTGGTATAACAACCTGAGGTGAGAAAGGATTCAGCACCTGCATAGCCCAGTCACGAACGGTTACTGCAGCATTAAAGGGAATCCCTTTCCGGCTCAGCAGTAGTTATGCTCTGAAGACCTCTATGGTTGTAAAATTGGTTCCGTTAGCAAAGTCTGCTTCTCAGGCTATTTCAATAAGGTTAGCAATGTTCCTGAGAGGAGCCGTGCCCTCAGTTAATTCACAATAGCAATGGCACATATAGAAGCATAGAATAGTTTCAAGTGGAAGAGACCTTTGAGATCATTTGGTCCAACATATTCCTAGCCCTATCAGCACCACTAAACCCTGTCCCCCAATGCAACATCTACCCTGAAAAGGTAGATGGCTGGAAAGGACCTCCAGCATCATAAAGTCTAGCCCTCAGCCCAACAGCTCCCTAACCCCTACACCATGGCCTCAAGTGCTCCAGCTACTTGGTTTTTAAACCCCTCGAGGGATGGGGACTCCACCACCTCCCCGGGCAGCCTGTTCCAGTACCCAACCACTCTCAGCAAAGAACTTCTTCCAAAGAGCCAATCTAAACATCCCCTGATGCAACTGGAGGCCACTTCTCCTCATCCTATCATTAGTGATTTGGGAGAAGAGAACAGCAGCAGCCTTGCTACAACCTCCTGTGAGGTAGCTGTAGAGACAATGAGGTCTCCTCTCAGCCTCCTCTAGACTCCATAACCCCAGTCCCCTCAGCCGCTCTCCAGAGGGCCTGTTCTCCAGCCCTCTCCCCAGCCTCACTCCAGCCCCTCAATGTCATTCTGATACTGTGGCACCCAAACCTGGACCCAGTATTCAAGGTGTGGCCTTACAAGTGCAGAGTAAATCAGAACAACAGGAAATACTCTCCTTTCACTAGGTAACATTCAGGGGTGTTTTTGCTTCTCTTTAAAATTGCAGAAACAACTACTCAAACAGACTTCTGGAATCTCTATTTTGTTTTTAAGGGAGCTCTGTGCTCTTTCACCTTCAGCCAATTACGAGCATTTTCAGCATAAAGGAAACTTCATGTGAGACTTGTATTCTCTGCAGCTTAATATTCAATATTTCTACTTGCTCTTCCCTGCATCTTGCTTCTACTTAGGTTTTTATAGATCTCCCAGCCCTCATTCTTCCTGGATTATATAATGCAGCGTGTCAGTGCCACGCATGGCACTGCAGTTACTTCAGCATTTCCATTATAACTCTGTGTTTGGAGGGATTTATAGGCCAGCAGTAAAAAACCTCTCTCTTGGCTAAACCTTGAAACAGCAGTTTCTGGTCATTTCAAAAAAAAAACCAAAGAAATGAAACTAACTTGGGTTTTTTTTTCCTTACTTCTGGGTTGTTTTTTTATCTGGCAACTGTTTAGCAGTTGTTTTTGTACAGGAGGATCCTCCTAAACAGCGAGTGTGGATTCAGTCCGTCGCCAAGTTTTAATATAATAATGCTTTTGCTTTTTATATCCTTCAAAAACACAGCCCCTCTTTCAGCTCATGATGTCATTGCCTCTTTCTGGAGCCTACGGCAGGCAGAGCCTTTGGGGCCTCCGAGAGGTGCAGCTTGCTCTGTGTTTTACTTCGTTTGCATTGTGGATGAGTTTTACAGTGTTTTAAAAGAAACGTTTATCCTTCTTTGTCTCAAAGCTTGATAACTATCTTCTCCTTCTCTGGAGACATCTAAAACCCGCCTGGATGTGTCCCTGTGCAACTTGATCTAGGTGATCCTGCTGTGGCAGGGGATTGGAGTGGGTGATCTTTCAGGGTCACTTTGAATCGCTGACATTCTGTGAGTCTGTGTCAGCTGGAACATAGGAGGTTCTGTATCAGCATGACTTGATGCTCTTACAGGTCTTTTCCAACCTAGATGTTTCTGTGATCTCATATAAATGTGTCAAGGGTGGGTGTCAGGAGGATGGAAGCCAGGCTCTTCTAAGTGGTACCAAATAATAGGACAAGGGGCAACAGGTGTGAGCTGGAACAGAGGAGGCTCCATGTCAATCTGAGAAGGAACTCTTTCCAGTGAGAGTGACAGAGCCCTGGAGGGTTGTGGAGTCTTCTTCTCTGGAGACATTTAAAACCCGCCTGGACGATTCCTGTGTGACTGGATCTAGGGGATCCTGCTCTGGCAGGGTGATTGGACTGGATGGTCTTTTGAGGTCCCTTCCAATCCCTAATGTTCTGTGACCCTATGATTGTGCTACACATTTATCACAATCCAAAAAGACATCTGTACAGAAATATCTAGAATACCAGGGCTATTACCACAAAAAAATTCAGAAAGGATATTAAATCTGCTAACTAACTTTGCTTTTCCCAACTAAAATAAAATCCTTCTCTGTGCTAAATAGTCCAGCACCAGTTGCTGTTTTATTTCAGGCCTGAAGTAATTCTTCCTGTTATGTGCAAATTCCTGTTTCAGTCATTGCAAGCTGTGCAGAGCAGTATTTAGCAGTCAAAAGAAACCCTTGTTTTCACTTAATTTCCCTGAATTACATGTTTTCCCATATCACTTATGCTGGTTTGTGCCAGTAGTTTCCTCTCCTCTTCCCTTTCCCATCTCCTCTCCCTTTCCCCTCTCCTCTCCTCTCTTCTCTTTTCCTTTCTTTGGGGTTATTCTTGCTCAGGATTGATTGCTCAGTCCGTTTCCTTAGGACTACCTTGGAGTTTCCCATACTCAGCCATTCTCTTGTCACCCAGTGATTTCATTGTTTCCCCCCATAACCTTTTGACATTATTCATGTGCTCGAGACCTGAGGAAATCACCCTCCAACACTAAAAAATGCAGGTAGTGAAGGAGGGGGCTTCACATTTTCAGCCTGTATCACCAGCTGGGAGTGTGGGGAGGAAGCCAACTGAAACCAAACCACCCCACCAAGGCAGACAAGCACTGCTCCATATGAACGTCTCTTCTCAATGAAGAGGTAAAAATCAAAGCCCCTGTGTGCGAGGCAGGGTTAGTGAACTGCCAGCGATTCTCCCAGCAACTGACACAAAGGAATCTGTGAGTATCAAAGCTGAGGCAGCAAGCTTAGTGTCAGCTCTTGCCTAGGGAGCAGAAGAAAACATCACTTTGTCTCTGCTTTCACTGCTTAAATACACACATCATTCACTAGTAACCATTTACTCTGCTGTCAAAACTGTTTCAAGAGAGTGCTGCATTTGATTAATAGTAAAATGCAGGGACAGAAAGAAGTCTCCTTCCCCTGAGGTACTTCATTTTGGGGAGTTTTTGCATGTATTTGTTAATTTTTCCACCCTATAAATATGCCTGTAAGGCTCTAGCTGTACTCTGTTGCTCCTAGTAAAGTCATTTTTATTAGAGAGCCCAGAGCACTCATCCTAATTCTCCTTAATGTGCGCGCGCTCTCTCTCGCTCTCTCTCTCTCGGTGAAGCATATTACGGCATCCTTAGCCTCTTGTCCTAATGAACCAGTGACCAGCCCGAACGTGCGCTCAGTACATGACTCACAGCACCGCTTTCTGAATCACAGAATCACAGAACGTTAGGGATTGGAAGGGACTTTGAAAGATCATCCAGTCCAAGCCCCCTGCCACAGCAGGATCCCCTAGATCCAGTCACACAGGAACATGTCCAAGCAGGTTTTAAACGTCTCCAGAGAAGGAGACTCCGCAGAATCACAAAATATTAGGGATTGAAAGGGACCTCAAACGATCACCTAGTCCAAGACCCCTGCCAAACCAGGATACTCTCGAAAAATCAACTATCTCGCTCTGTCAGAGTGAAATATGAGATCTAGAAATGACTGTATTGCGGAAACACATGAGCAAATCGTTAGGCTACTGGAAGGATTGATTTGTTAATTATAAATAATTATAATAATTTTTAATAATATGCATAAGCGTGATCACAGCTATTATTGAGAATAAAACACAATGAGCTAGCTATCTGGCTCCTTTTGATACGGTGAGAAAATCTCTATTCTTCAGTTAAATGCGGCTGAAATTTCATTTCAGAAGTTACCAGTCTACGTTTTGAGGTCCAACAGGCAGCTTTTATTTATCAACACAATACTATAAGGCTGCCAGTGTAATAAAACATCACTGTCTTTCTGTTTGTCTGGTGTTGTTTAGTTTAACGCACATGGGCAACGTATTTTCCTTGGCTTAGACTGTATTCCACAGGCGGTGCTCCGTGGGAAATGCTCTTTTCTCCCCTAAATCGGAGGGGGTTTGCTTTGTGTCACCTCTCCCTGTTATTTTCGCAGTGACACAGTCCATAGTCCAAACTTTTCATGCATCCTGTGTTGTCTGGTTAGAAAATACTGCCTTTTCATTCTTTCAAGGTCCCTTCCAATCCCTAATGTTCTGTGATGCAGCTTTGTTATCCAAAACTTCTAGCAATGTAGCCAGCTGAGATTTTACACCAAAATTTAGCTTCTTTTCCACTCGCCTTTTTAACACCCCAAACTGTGGTGTTAAACTGCTGTACTGAAGGGGTTTAAGCCAGGCTTCTCTCAAGGGTTGGCTTTTTCAATGAGTCTGTGGTGTACGTAGTCTTTGGATTACGGAGCGTCAGGTGCTTCTTCAAGCTGGAGGAGTCCAGGCTGGGGGAGGACACCTCAGTGGCTTAACAAGTCCTTAAATTAAGGCTTTTAAATTCCATCATTTGTAACTCCTCTGCCTGGAAGGGAGGACGGGAAGAGAAGCTGTTTGCTGCAGCTACAGCCCCAGCTCTCCCTGTTCGAGGGGAGGGAATTTAAGAAAAGCTTTTGTTTTTATCTATTCAAACAGATTCGCTTCCAGATCGCAGCAGGTCTTTTTGCTGGCCGCTGGTTTTCAGTGTGAGGTTATATCAGTTTCAGGGAACAAGTGCGTGTGCTGTGTGTGTGGGGTTTGGTTTGGTTGTGGGGCTAAGGGTTTGGTTTTTTTTTTCCCCTGTAAATTCTTGAACCTGTGTGAAAAGTTTCATACAGTCTGCTGGCATTGTCAAAGAGCTTTCAGTTCATCAAAGGACTTTTTGTGGAGAAGGGACAGTGCATCCATTAGAGCGGCTGCGCAGGTCCCGCAGTTGAGTCGCTCCCCAGCGCTTCTGTACAGTGCCGCGGCCGCACACAGCATCCCCTGCTCCAGCAGCTGTGATCTCCTAACCCTCGTATTCTAGCATTGGGTTTCTCCTTCAAGAAACAGACAGTAATTGAGGGTTTCATTTTCCAGCCTCTCAACCCAAGCTAGCTTTGGGTCAGGAAGCGAGGCTGCCTCAGGAAACCTTGCTCCGGGGCTGGCGCTCAGTTTTGCCAGGGCTGAGGCAACTTGGCTCATTCGCTGTGACATGGAAGGGTGCACGTGGTTGTTGAGCTCATATTCTCTCTCCAGTGGGGCAGAGAGAGTGTTTCCAGGCTGTTGTTTCTTACTTTTAAATTGTCTGTAGGAATAAGGACTGGCAGAGGCCTCAACAGAGTCTTTAACTGTGAGCGAGACCATAGAGAAGGTGGTTTAAAACAAAAGGACGGGGCTCCCTCGCTGCCTGATGGAAACGGGGGGCCCAGCGTGGCGGTGGTGTCCTGGCCTTGATACCTGCTCCTGCCACGTGGGAGGGCTGCCAGCCTCTGGGTTCCAGAGACACCCGAGTGTGGGTGCGAGCTGCCTGCCCTAGCAGCCTCAGTTTCCCTTCCTGGCACCCTGGGCTGGCTTCTGGTCTTCTCAGACCTGCTCATGGCCCTTCTCCCTTCCCGGGGAGCTGGGGCTCGTTAACCCTCTGAAAGCTGATACTGGCTCTCCGGGGCTCTGGAGCAGCTCTGGCCCCTCTCTGCTAATCAGAGACAGGCAGGACTCAGCAGAGCTGGGGGAGAAGCGGGGCTGTGGGGGGCTGCCGGCTGGGGACTGGGTACTCCCGGGCACTGCTGCCCCTCAAATCCGCTCCGTCGTGGGGTGGGAGTTTGGGGCGATTTGGGATCCAGACTAAGTTGAGGAAAGATGGGACCCGACCAGTGCCCCCCCAGCAGGGCCAGGCTGTGAGGTTCCCCCCAACACACGGAATGGGGGGGGTCCTCAGAGAGCCGCGCTCGGCTGCTCCCGGCCCTTGGCCCCCCACTTCCCGCGGCAGCCCAGGGCGGGTGTCGGCGGCCCTGGCAGCGGCAACGAGCGGCCCGGGGAGAAGAGGAATGTGGCGGCGGGGGGGCCGCTCGGGGACAGAAGTTCCAGCAAACCGAGATGGAATTTAAAAGCCCTTCATTCTCCACAACAATTCCCGCCCCACGTCCCCTCCTCCTCAAGGGGTTTGAGGGGGGGGGGGGGGCCGGT
>JAOXOE010000506.1:25157768-25198797 GCA_028565055.1 Phoeniculus purpureus
CAGAAAGGCTGGTCAGGCACTGGAATGGGCTTCCCAGGGAGGTGGTTGAGTCGCCATCCCTGGATGTCTTTAAGGATTGTTTGGATGAGGTGTTGAGGGATGTGGTTTAGGGGTGAACTTGTAAGGTAGGGGAGATGGTTTGACTCAACGATCCCAGGGGTCTTTTCCAACCAGAGTGATTCTGTGATTCTGCGATCTCACTGGGAAGTAAGGACTTTACTTACAGATGTGTGAGACCACAGGACATCTCTTTGAGGGCAGCCTTTGCTGAAATTAGCAGGAGTAGCAGGTTTGCAATACAATGAAATTTAAGGTTCGTAGCAGAGTTCTGAAAAAATATTAGAAAAACCCATAAAGCAAAGGGCTCTGCACATCGCTATGACTTCCAGTTGAGGAAAATCAACCTTTTTTGTTCAGAGTGCTTACATTGAGACTAGAGAAATATGTTGGTGGGAGAAAAAAACCTGAATAATTCGTTTTTAACAAACATTTAGAAGTGCCTCAGTATGCTGGTGGAATCTAACTCTTCCCATGCAATGTGCACAAGCATTTGGCAGCACGTAACTGCCAAACCGTGCTGAGCTGACTCTGCTACTGATGGATTTGGCAACAGGAGAATTTCAGGAGTAATTCATGCAGTTCAGAGTTTTCTGTGGACTTATCTCAATCATAATCAAGAAGTCTCTGAAAGTTCGTATTTTATCCTCATAAATATACTCTGTGCAAAGAATGAAATGTCAAGACAGAAGCAAATGGGAATCTGACTTTTTAGCGCTATGCACTCTGAAATAATTCAGAAGTACTAAGAGAAGTGACATTTCACCCATTCTGCAGATCCTGCAGGTAGAAAATCACTTGGGCGCTGATGCAATCCCCTTGTCTTAAGTGGGAAGACTATTCAGCTGAGTAAGGATACAGATGTCTCTAGGATATACAAGATGGGAACGATTATTTCTGAGCTGCCTGAACCATTCTGGCTGGAAATCAGTACAGAAAGCCAGCTGAATTTAAAAGACCAACTCTAAAACAAGTTTTGGTTTATGCCTTTGTGAGGCTCCAAAAAAAGAACTGCTTTGTTGCAACACGGCCTTAACGAACAGATCTGTCTGTCTCCTCCTTCTCCAAGAACCAGATGGCTCGCATCTGGGGACCCGCATACCACTGAACCAGCCCTCCCTGTAAGATTTAGGGGACCCGAGATAGCATTGACCTCGCTGAGCCTAGGACGAGATAACAAAACAGCTCTTTCAACCTTTCGGCCTTTGAGATGACTTCAACAGCAAACAACAAAGAACCACTGAGAGACTGGCGAAGGGGGCAGCCCCCACCATGAAATGAAGAATGGGGGGACAGAGTACACCATTTGACTTAAAAAGGACGCCTCCTTGGAATTTTCTCCCAATCTTTCTGCCACCAAAAGATCAGAAGAGAACAGGACACTGCTGTACTTTTGAAGGAATCTGGGAGGACTTTGATTATCAACAGTGGTAGCTATATCCTGTTTTCCCCCTTCTTTCCACTTTCTCTCTCCCTCTTCATCACTCTTTCTTTTTATCAAGTATTGTTAAACAACAAACCTTCGATGTGTCACAGAATCACAGAACATCAGGGATTACAAGGGACCTTGAAAGATCACCTAGTCCAATCCCCCTGCCAGAGCAGGATCACCTAGATCAAGTCGCACAGGAACATGTCCAGGTGGGTTTTAAACATCTCCAGAGAAGGAGACTCCACAACTTCCCTGGGCAGCCCGTTCCAGTGTCAGCTACAGTTGACTCTGTTCAAGTCTCAATTCCACCCCTAGCATTCCTAAGTTTTCCCCAAATCCAACCAGTGGATCAGGACAGGCTTGCACTGGGCTCTCACTCCAGGTCCTGCAATAAAAGAAAGATACTACTTTGGTGTTCATTAATTACTTATTACAAGCTATCTGCACCTCTGAACCATTTGTGCTGCAGGAGCCACTGTGTATTTATGGTAATTCCTCAGACACAGATGTCTTCAGATTCCCTCTAAAGCAATAAACAGGGATGCCAGCTGCCCAGCTAAGTTAGAGAAGCCTTGATTTATTGGAATAGAATGTGCTACTAAAAGGCCTAATGTGCAAACTCTAGGTAAGATAGGCAAACACAATGTGAAATATTAAACAAGGAAGAGAACAGAAAAAAAGAGTCAGAAGTTTGTTTGATGCCCAGCCGTGTGGTTAGTGAAATGAAGACAGATGGAAGCACATGAAAGCAAACTTTTTAATAGCAGGTCTGCTATCCCAAATCCTCATTAGAGCTTCCATAGCTTGTTTTTTTCAGTTTACAGCCATATGCAACATTCAAACAGCCAAGAAGCTTTCACTGACCCTCATATGGAATCAATTCTGTAAAATAACATGCTCCTAATCTTTTTTCCTTTCCATCATTCATTGTCTGCAGGTCTTGATCCCTTGTAAAATTAAGTATACCTACTTAACCCACAGCAATCACTGGGGCTGTACATAGGAACAGCAAGAAGAAAAAAATGCCACAGGACTACATGTTGGACTTGTTCACTCTTGTGTTTGGTCTCATTTTCTTTCAAAGTATAATTTTTATTTCTAGGTCATGGGGTTGATGGTGTTAAAAGTTCATAGAATTACAGAATGACTTAGGGTGGCAGGGGCGTCTGAGATTGTCTAGTTCCAACCCCCCTGCCATAGGCAAGGACATCTCCCACTAGACCATGTTGCCCAGTGTCCTGTCCAACCAGGCCTTGAACACTGCCAGGGATGGGGCATCCACAACTTCCCTGGGCAACCTGTTCTATCACCTCACCACTCCTCATGGTGAGGAATTTCTTCCTAAAGTGTAATCTAAATCTACCCTCTTTCAGCTTGAAGCCATTCCCCCTTGTTCTGTCACTAGACTCCCTCTCCAGCTTTCCTGTAGGCCCTTTGCAGGTACTGGAAGGTCACTATAAGGTCCCTTCTCTTTTCCAGTCTGAACAGCCCCCAGCCCCACTTACCTCAACCTGTCTTCATAGCAGAGATGTTCCAGCCCTCTGACAATCCTTGTGGCCCTTATCTGGACTTGCTCCTACAGTTCCATGTCATTCTTGTACTGGTGGCTCCAGAACTGGACACAGTACTCCAGATGAGGTCTCACAAGAGCAGAGCAGAGGGAGAGAATCACCTCCCTTAACCTGCTGGTGACACTTCTTTTGATACAGCCCAAAATACAGTTTACAGAGTCACAGAACATTAGGGATTGGAAGGGACCTCGAAAGATCATCTAGTTCTATCCCCCTAACACAGCAGGATCACCTAGACCAAGTCATATCCAGGCAGGTTTCAAACATCTCCAGAGAAGGAGACTCTACAACCCCCTTGGGCAGCCTGTTCCAGTGCTCCGTCACCCTCACTATGATGAAGTTCCTTCTGATATCTGGGCTGCACCCACACACTGCCGGCTCATGTTGAGCTTCTTGTCTACCAGCACTACCAAGTCCTTCTCCTCAGGAGTGTTCTCAATTCATTCACCACCCAGCAAGTATCTGTGCTTAGAATTATGCCAGCCCAGATGTAGGACCTTGCACTTGGACATGCTGAACCTCATGCAATTTGCACGGGCTCAGTTCTCAAGCCTGTCAAGCTCCCTCTGGCTCACCTCTCTCCATTCCAGCATGTAGACCACACCGCACAGCTTATTGACATCCGTAAACTCGCTGAGGGTGCACTTAATGCTCCTGACAAAGCTGTTAAAAACCATTCCACAATCATAGTTTTCTAAAGTAGCAAATTCTTTCTCTTCTGTTGAAACTACAAGCATGATTTTCAGCTTTGCCATGTGTTCGGTCACTTTCACATGGAGAAAGTTCAGCGCACGAACATCACAGTTTATTTACGTGTAACATACGCAGACTCCTTTAGATTGCCAGTGGTAAATTCAGAAAGCTATGTAAGATAGCTATAGCTTCTACAGACAGAACTTGCGATACGAAATAATTTCCTGGAGAAACACTGAGGAGTAGCTGAGGTCACAAATCTCACCAAAAGGCATCCTTTCTGGGGGTGGAGAGTGAGAACAAACCCATCAATGTGTCCCTGCAGTGTGTTGATCTTCCAGGTTCAAATTAGGTGAGTTACAGGGGAAATATTTATACTTCATTATTTAGAGTTGTTTTAAGTTGTGTTGGTGGGACTGTTGTCAAAATACCACTCACTCTGTCAATAGTTACTGAAACCAAAACCAGCACCTGTCGTGTTATATCTCCTGGAAATCTGTGCAATCTTCAGTCTCACCAGACTTTTCATAAGAACACAGATGTCCAGAAACTAGCACCAGCCTTTGTGTAAGAACAGACTGTGTTGCCTCCACAGGGAGGGGTGCTCAGTTCAGACCATCATATGTTTATGGGCCATCACAGAATCACAGAACATTAGGGATTGGAAGGGACCTTGAAAGATCATCCAGTCCAATCCTCCTGGCACAGCAGGATGACCTAGATCAAGTTGCACAGAAACATGTCCAGGCAGGTTTTAAATGTCTGCAGAGAAGTAGACTCCGCAATCTCCCTGGTCAGTTCATTCCAGTTACCCTCTGTGAAGAAGTTCTCTGTCACCCTCACTGTGAAGAAGTTCCTTCCTTCATCAAGTAATCTCTGTCTGATCTTTGCAGATTTCCTACTGCCAGCAGGTAGATATGTAATCATATTCCACCTAGCTTCTCCTACGTCCTCCTAATGCCCTTCCTCCATTTGTAATGACACAAACAATTCACACTTCAGTAGTGCCTTACCTAATTTTAATTAACGTCTAATTTAATCAGTAAACTTCTCACATATTCATTTCCAGATGCTGTTCTGAGCCAAACAAGCTTCAATTTCAGCTACCTTGTAGATAATTAGTTCCCCTAAGTGTAGGTATCTAAGCACCTAGAGCCATGCTTCCAAGGTGTGCTACTCAAAGACTGCATAATAGTCAAGACTGCTAATGACTGAGCCTGCAGTAGAACTCTCCATAAAGATCTGATGCTAATACTCCCCTGTGCCTGACAAATTGGGTCCCCACCAGGCCAAGCGTTCTGTAGGCAGTTCAGATTTGGTAGATGCAGTCAGTCACTCTATTGCATTTCTTAAATTACAAAAAAGATATTAAAGAAGCCACAACAACATAGTGAAGCTATGTCTTCATAGCCTTTCAAAACACTATCTCCACCTGCAGAACTTTATTCATGCCAGGTCAACATGCAGGAATTATTTAATACCAAACATTAAATTCCATTTATTAAGGAAGGAAATAAAGTAGCTAGATCTTCAAATATAAGATACAAATTACCTGTCAGGGAATCACAGAACATTAGGGATTGGAAGAGACTTCGAAAGATCATCTAGTCCAATCATCTAGATCCAGTTGCACAGGACCATGTCCAGGTGGGTTTTAAACATCTCCAGAGAAGGAGACTCCACAACCTCTCTAGGCAGCCTGTTCCAGTGCTCTGTAACCCTCACTGGGAAGAAGTTCCTTCTCACATTGATGTGGAACGTCCTCTGTTCCAGCTAACACCCATTGCCCCTTGTCCTATCATTAGATGTCAGTGAGCAGAGCCTGGCTCCATCCTCCTGACACCCACCCTTCACATATTTATGTCCACGAGGCACTATATTTAGATGCAATTTTTTCATTGGTCTGGGTAAGGAACAACCCTAAATTTCAGGTAAGTAAGTTATTTAAAGAAAATACAAAGAGTATTAATATGGAAGCTGTGAATCCTTTTTCCACAGTGTGTATTGCATTCAATGTAAAGGTATCACAGAATCACAGAACATTAGGGATTGGAAGGGACCTCGAAAGATCATCTAGTCTAATCCATATTGTATAATTTCTTTAACACCTTTTGAATCAATCTGAATGTTAAGGAGTTTGTTTCTATCAGTAAACAAGACATTTAAAATAATTTAAAGTTACTGAGAATGAGAAGAACTATTGGAGCTTTACTTAGTATTAAACTAGGTTTTATAACTAAAAATATGCCTTAGGCTTGTCTCATTAAATATAATGTTTTTCATCTGAAAAGACAGATTTAGAAAGCTAGATTTAACCATTCCTGATAGCTCATTTTATACTATTATCTGTAATACTGTAGGACAATACATTATTTTACAACTATTGGAACGCAAGTTATTGAAACAGCAAGATATTTCTCCAAATTACAAAGGTCTAGTAGACACTATGCACATGAAAAAGAATGAACTGGGTAGGAAGAGATATGCATTCAAGTTTAAGCATGAAAGCACAAAAGACTCTCCCAAAATATTCTTGACTCAATTTCAAAATCTCAACATTAGTTTTTAAGTCCTCTCCAAAAATACATAGCTTTTGTTTTTTCAGATTGTGTCAGACATAGAATCAAATGTCCCTAAATAAAATGCATGGTGCTCTCCTTCTGCCAAATTACACTGTGTTCCATTCTGCATTGAGCATTGATGCAAACTTATTCCAACAAAGCCAAATTTCAGGGGTGTTCTTCCAAAATGAATCCCTCAGGCATCACAACTTTTCTGTAAAGCTCTTGTTAACAGCCTGCAAAGAACCTAGCGTGTAGCCATCCAACATACTGCTTTCAATGTTTCCATATGTTTGTTTCACCCCTATGTTATTCAGATATACATACTACATTTTTACATTATTGAAATGTTTGAATTTTCCTAAGATTGCTGTTGGAGAAATGTGCCTGTAGTTGATATGAAGTAGTATGAGCATGGTCTGCACTCCAGAGATTTGCATTATAGTCTTCTCTTTGAACTTGGGGGAGCAAGATCTGCCCTTATAGGCCATGGTATTTTGAAATAGTCTACAGAGCAGTGGCTTTAGAGTCTTCCAGCTTGGCCAGAGTATCATATCCTGCCCCCATATTCTTCTGATGCCATCCTGCACCTTCTGTCCCAAAGAACAAATCAGAATAGACCCCTCTCTACCATTTCTTCACCTGCATCCTCTGCATCTAGAAGGTACTCTTTGTAAGAGATTCAGGTTTTCACAGAATCACAGGATATTAGGGATTGGAAGGGACCTCAAAAGATCACTTAGTTGAATCCCCCCTACCACGGCAGGATCCCTTAGATCAAGTCGCACAGGAACATGTCCAGATGAGTTTTAAATGTATCCAGAGAAGGAAACTCCTTCATAGAAAGTCTTCCTGTATGAAATCTCCCTTATCTATACACTCTAAATACTATTAAGTGGTTGGAGATTGCCCTTAGAGGTTCACACGGTCTCGATGTCTGCCATGCTTAGCCTAGATCTACTTCACTCTAGACACCCTCACTGATTGTGAAATGAGATAGAGTCCAATTGAGAGGCAAAAGTGAAAGTTAACCTCCAATAGGGCAGGGAGGGCAGGTTAAGAAACAAAAGCAGCAATGCTGAGGGAGATTATGACTGGCACTGGGCTGAAGGTTTAGGCTTAGACAGTCACAGGGATGATGCATTTTGGAGTCAGCTAGAGTCCGGCAGATTGAAGCACAAAAAAAGTCTAACCCATGCATTTCAGCAGCAAGAGAAACAGATTTTCATACTTTTGTGTGGGACACAGACTGTCATCACTTTACAAGTTCACCCCTAAACCACATCTCTCAACATCTCATCCAAATGATCTTTAAACACAACCAGGGAGGGCAACTTAACCATCTCCTTATTTAAAAGATAGTCTATTTTTATTATAAGCAGTACTAATGGAAAATATAGTGCACTTCTTTGAGGTATGGTGAGTCATGAAATCACAAGTTATCCCTAGAAGTATTTGGTGTTTGTAATTCATCAAACATTAACAGCTGTTTCAATGCCAGATCACAGAATCACAAAATCATTCAGGTTGGAAAAGACCCTTGGGATCATCAAGCCCAAACATCAACCCTACTCTACAAGTTCACCCCTAAACCATATCCCCCAACAGCACATCTAAGCAGCTTTTAAACTCATCCAAGGGTGGTGACTCATTTAAAAAGAGAGTATTGCCTTTTAAAATTTGGAGTCTCCACAATGATGTGGAGTTTCAAGTTGTGGAGTTTCCATTGCATATGAGAACTGCAGCCTATGTTTTTTTTAAAAATGGTCCTTGATTAGTAATGAGAAAGCTCACAAGTTGGCTTAAGAGGAAACCTGACTTCTATGACTCTAAGTCCTTTGCTGCATTGCCATTAGGAGTCTGTGACATTGATTTAGAAATGCTATCAGAGCATTGACCCATCCTCAACAGACCCAACTGTTCTCATTTTCTCTGGGCTATTTTAAGCATCAGCTGACATTGTTTCTCCTGCCTTTCATCTGCTTATCAGTCACGTTCAGGCATCAGTTAGAATTTCCCACATCAGCTTTCTACTTGAGTATCATTTATGCTTTCCCTTCATGCTGTCCTGTCAGGATTTTTCAAAGGCTTCTGTTTTCCAGCACTGGGCTATAGCTGGTGTTAATGCAGCTTCAGCAAAGGAGCGGTTTACTTACAAAAGTGTAGGAAAAAGCTGATGTTTGAAAGTTTTACTGTATGAAATTTACTATTGTTGAGAGAAACTGACTTTTTAGGATTTAAATTTGAAAGTGCAGGACATCAATTGCCTGTTCATGTGGTCCCGGTTTGAGAAGAGTATAAGAGAGGACTGAGAAGCAGAATGGCAGGTCAGTTGTGCTATAATTAATTACAATTATGTAACTTAGAGTTCAGGCTAGTGATCATTCAATTACACTTGCAGGAGATGGAGCACAAATTGACTTTGCCTCAAATAGTTAAGCAGAAAGGTCATTGTGTCTTTCTCTGTTATGAAAAGAAACTGCTGAGAACGTGTCTCTAAATGAAATTGGCAAAACTAGGGTTGAAGATGTCTTTAAAACTGATAAAATGTCATTCATTTAAGCTTTTTCAAGTGAAAAAACTCTGTAAAGTTTGTGTTATGCAAAATCAAAGGGCAACTGAAGTTTCTAGTCTTTCAGTCAGCTGGTTCAGAAAACCTATAGCTACTGCCTTAAGCATCATAAACAAAGGAATTTGTGAAAAATAATGCTTTAAATTTGACATTGACTATTCACCAAGGGCCAACTTGCTGTTCCATATCACAGAATCACAGAACACTAGGGATTGGAAGGGACCTTGAAAGATCATCCAGTCCAATCCTCCCAACCACAGCAGGATCATCCAGATCAAGTCGCACAATAACATATCCAGGCAGATTTTAAATGTCTCCAGAGAAGGAGACTCCACAATCCCCCTGAGCAGCCCATTCCAGTGCTCTGTCACCCTCATAGTGAGGAAGTTCCTTCTCATATTGATATGGAACCTCCTCTATTCCAGCTCACATCCATTGCCTCTTGTCCTATCATTAGACAACACTGAGCAGAGCCCGGCTCCATCCTCCTAACAACCACCTCTCACATATTTATAAACACATATGGCTAATTACTAGCTTCTAAACATTATTTCTCTGCCATTTGAAGCACACACTTTTCTCAGAAGCCCTTAAAACACCTTGCTTATTGGAGCAATCATTCTAACATTGAAACATGCAGAATAATACCAAATTAGAAGGTCTGAAGATAGCATTCATGTTTATCAAGCTCAAAATTCCACTTGATAACCCTAGACAGCAATCTGCAGCATGACAATTTTCTATTTTGATATATCACCCTCTTCTTGTATCAGTTGATTCACTCAGGTGCCAGCTCATAGATGTCAAGTCATCATGAGAAAGATCCTAACAAATGTTCCTGGTGGTGCCAGCGACCTGGACTTCATATTCTAGAGAAACACTCTGCATCTAAAGAGACAATTTCCTCTGACTTTGCAACGTCTTGAGACGTTGCTATGTACTTTTAAGGTATCACACAGAACATTAGGCATTGGAAGGGACTTCCAAAGATCATCTGGTCCAATCCTCCTGCCACAGCAGGATCATGTAGATCCAGTCACACAGGAACATATCCAGGTGGGTTTTAAACATTTCCAGAGAAGAAGACTCCACAACCCCTCTGGGCAGCCCCTTCCAGGGCTCATCAGCCTCACCGGGAAGAAGTTCCTCCTCATATTGATGTGGAACCTCCTATGTTCCAGTTTACACCCATTGCCTCTTGTCCTATCATTAGATAGGACTGCGAATTAGATGTCAGTCAGCAGAGCCTAGCTCCATCCTCCTGACACCCACTCTTTCCATATATATAAACATTAATGAGGTCACCCCTCAGTCTCCTTTTTTCCAAGCTTAAAGACCCAGCTCCTTCAGCCTCTCCTCATCAGGGAGGTGCTCCACTCCGTCATCTTTGTGGCTCTGCAATGGACTCTGTCCAGCAGTTCTGTGTCCTTCTTGAACTGAGGGGCCCAGAACTGGACATAATATTCCAGATGTGGTCTCCCCAGGGCATAGCAGAGTGGGAGGAGAACATATCTCATTCTGCTCCTATTGATTAAGTTTATAAAAGGATGCTTAAATAGCAAGATAATATTGTGAAATATACCAACTATTTTAGATTTGTAAAACATCACCCTTTCCATTTGACAGACCACTGCAAACACATCCATCAGTTATCATGCAGTTTATATGGAAACTCTGCTTTACCTGGCAGTTAGCAGCTATTGAACATAAATAGTAAAAGATGTAAATAAAATCTTAGTAGTAAATACCAAGTTAAAGAGGCTACATTTCTAATAGATGAATTTGCAACTACAGGATTGTAGACCAATGAAATAGACAGAGTCTCACAAGGAGGAGATAGATACTTGTTGATGATCAGCCACTGACTGTCATGTTGCACGCAGTTCAGTTTTTGAACAAGGAAATATGAGTTCTGTGCTTTGAAGAGATAAATACCTGAAGACTCACAGGTATTGAAGACATAAAGCAAATCATGTTCACCAAGACAAAAGCAAAGACGCAGCTTACAAAATTTGAGTTTTAGAGTACAAACGTCTATGATCAATAGAGACCTCGAGGTGAATACCAGTTTGTTTCAAGGACTAAGAAAGGAACCTTCTAGTTTCTCTTTGACTGTGTAAGTAGAGCAGAGGTTTGGGAAATTAAGCCACATGGCTTCTGAATTGCAGCTGGATTCCCTATGTGATTCCTTACTATGTCTGTTCCTTGTATTTTGAGATTAAATTTAAGACTGAGTTAGAAGAAGTATAGGCTTAAATTATTAATGTTCCACCTAGAGGAGGCACTACAAGAAATATTCCATTAATAAAATATGTCAATCTACATGGAGAAAGTAGTAGGACTCACAAGTCCTACATACACTTTCTCATAGACTCAGAATCATAGAATAGTTTCAGTTGTAAGGGACCTTTAAAGGTCACGTAGTCCAAACCCCCTGCAGGGAGCAGGGACATCTTTAACTAAATCAAGTTGCTCAGAGCCCCATCCAAGGGATGGTGCATCTACCACCTCTTTGGAGAACTTGTTTCAGCATTTTACTACCTTCAAATACAAATGTCACAGTTCAGACACTGAAGATCCTGGCTGTGGCTTAAAGTACATCTTCAAAAGAGGCATTTTAGAAGACTTTTCTTTATATCCCATATTTAGTACTCATTTTATGTCTTTCCTTTGCTCCCCTACCCATTCTCATCATCAGAAGAGCTTAATGCAAGACTTGTATACACCATACCAAGAAAATTTGGAAGACACTGCTTTTTAAAGAGGAAGGATCAAAAAGTAGTTAACTTTAGAAACTTCTAGAAAACTGAAAATTACATTTTCCTTCTTATATCACATGCACACATTCGCATTCTCCTAAGAAACAGAAAGCATTGCTTTAAAGAAGAAGATGGGTGATTGTACAGTTCTCTGCTCCATACTCTTCCAAGTCTGTCCTCCATTTCCACTTAGCTGATTCCTATGGCTGTGAATGAAGGAAGAACTCTCTACTTTTCAACAAACAGTGGAATTCAGATGAAACCTTCTTTCTCTTGATCCTTGAAGTACCACTCTCCATTCACCACATTCTCAGGGCAACATGGCTTCTGTGCCTAGCACAGCAACATGCTTTGTCTCCAAATAGCAGAACCAAATTGCAGTGAAGAAGGAGAGAGAAACCCAAATTCAGAAGCTCCAAACTCATTGTTCCATTTTCTTGCAGAGACAAAAATATTTCACTAGATGCCATAGCAGCTTCCCAATGCTCAAGCAAAGAAATCTCAAATTTTATACTGTGATACCCATCCTTCAGATGGGAGCTCGTGGAGTGACACAGAGACCGCTAGTTATCCAGTTGGTTAAAAGAATTTACATAAAATGCTGGTATTTCTGGTATTTCTCCATCCCTGCATCTGTGCCAACACCAACTCTGATGCTGGGTTATGGTCCAGCTATCTCACTGTGGCACTGGGAGAGCTATGAAACCTGTCTCCACACAAGAAAATGAAACAGCAATTCAGGTCCCCACCAGTGACTTTATGTTCTTGGTATAAGATCAGGTAGACACTGATGTGGGGTCCTTGCTGAGGAACCCGATTTCTATGCTTTTCTGGTCTTTGATGGCTTTATTTTATGCTCAGGTTCACAGGAACAATCTCCACTCAGACCTGTTGCTGCAGTGGCCTGCAGTGTGGAGCAGGAGTCATGTGCAGGCTGCGAATGACTGTCCCCTCCTGATAAGTAACGATGCCTCTGTGTCCATGAATTTGGAACTGCTTACATGAAAAATGCAAACCAGAAGTGCTCTGTTTCACTCTTTCCCAGGTGGCTAATGGGAACTAAACTGATTATACTTCCAGAAGGATTATACTGAACAATTACTATAGCAACAGGATGACACAGCCTGGCTCATCAGGTGCATTTTTATTCCATGAAAACATATATTGGAATAATTAACAAGTCTGAGGGGAAAAAAAATGATTGTTCTATATTTATATGCTCTGCTTATTAAGAAAAGACTGCCTTTGGCTAGGGTGATTTTCTTCCCCTGCCTCTGGGAAGACTACTGTAAACATGAAACATGACTGGCAATTAAGTTCTGGGAAGTTCCTCAGGCTCTTCATGGTCTCCACACATGGTCTCATTGGTTTTTCTGTAGAGAGATGCATTTATGCTTACTCACACAAGTTCAGATATATGTTCAAAAAGGGGGAGTCATTGATTACTCTGCTACAAGTGTTGTGGCAGGGGACAGCAGAGTCATTTTTCTTGCCTGAGGCACAGAATAGGAATTTCAAATTGACTTTTTTCCCATTATTGCAAATAGGAGTTATATTTTCAACTTCCTAGTTTTCACCTTGGACAGTCAGAAACATTGAACACCACAGGCAGAGTGATTGACACACCAGTGGACAGAAGAATGTCAGCAAACTTGTGCAAGGAAAGGCCTGTTCTAAGGACCAGGGGCAGAAAAGATAAACAAAATACTCCTCCCCCTTTACTCTGCCTTGGTGAGACCACATCTGGAGTAGTGTTCAGTTCTGGGTCCTTCAGTTGAACAGAATGTTTCTTAGTGTAAGGCAGGGAAGAATAGTTATGATGTTGAGATCTGGAACACTGTTAGTATTGAGACCATTGGAATCTTGTGTTTAGTTCTGGGCCCCTCAGTTCCTGAAGGACACAGAACTGCTGGACAGAGTCCAGCACCGAGCCACAGAGAGGATGAAGGGAGTGGAGCATCTCCTTGATGGGGAAAGGCTGAGGGAGCTGGGTCCCTTGAGCTTGGAGAAAAAGAGACTGAGGGGTGACCTCATTAATGTTTATAAATATGTGAAGGATGGGTGTCAGAAGGATGGAGCCAGGCTCTGCTCAGTGATAGGACAGGGGACAATGGGTGTGAGCTGGAACATAGGATATTCCACATCAATACGAGAAAGAACTTCTCCATGGTGAGGGTGACAGAGCACAGGAATAGGCTGCCCAGAGAGTTTGTGGAGTCTCCTTCACCGGAGATGTTTAAAATCCGCCTGGCCATGTTCCTGTGTGACTTGATCTAGGTGGTCCTGCTGAGGCAGGGGGATTGGACTAGATGTTTTTTTGATGTCCCTTCCAATCCCTAATGTTCTGTGATTCTGTGATCTCTGCATCTTGTATTTTCTCCTCCTGACCTTTGTCGCATTATTTGACAGTACTTCAGCTTGTAACACACCAGCACAATGTCAAAACCCTCTGTGAAGGATCGCAGCCTACTGCGTTCATGTGGACATACATTTCAGCAATTGATCTTGAGCTCTGCCATCACGTAACACTAAATATTGGAAACTCTTTATATATGTTTTGCCTGTCTGTAGAGAAGGTATAATTCTAGTTGCAAACATAAACTGTTGCTCTACCTCTTAATAACAGTGATAACTGATGGTCTTTGAAAAGAAGAAATTCAAAGCATTAAAAATACTAGATAGACAATAGATAGACTGATATTTGTATGCTTCTATGTGTACTTTAAAATAACAAATCTTCATTAAAAAAAGATGGGGTTTGGATGACATGACTACACCCAGTATGAAACAGTTATTTACAAGTAGTGACACTTGATGCTTGAGAGGGTCCCAGCTTTAGCGAGCAAAGAGCAAGCAAGGACAGAGTGTTGAATGGTAACAGTTTTCTGCTCTGTCTGGTTTGGTTTCTGGGCTGTGAGAAAAGCCAGATGCAAGTAGTTTAATGCAGCAGAATAAGTGGACTTTGCCTCACTAATTTTGTGTGGACAAATCAAAATCTCTGAGCTGTTTATTACATTGTCTCAGGGCAACGTGGAGCATTAGGACCCCAAGAAGCAGAGCCAGCTGGAAACTGCCAGAGTACAGGAGTCAGGCAGAAATCCAGGTTTTAGTATAATTTCCCTGTCTGTGGTTACAGGCTTTCATTGCAATAGTCTCTGAAGAATCTGCAGATGGAATGAGTAACGCAACACATGGGGACAGGTTCAGAGACTGTGAACATTAATATAGAGTATTAAACGATGACAGTAACAAGGAATCAGGCAAATATTTCACAGATCACAAAGTGTTACAGGTTGGAAGGGACTTCAAAAGATCATCTAAGTCCAACCTCCCCTGCTGGAGCAGGGTAGGCCTACAGAACCCAGACTGTCTCCCATCCAAGTACAAATCAGGCCTGACTCTGCTTAGCTGATCCAACATCCCATCTCTATGTCTCTTCACCCACTCCTCTGGGAAGAAATAACCACAATAAGTTGTAACAGCCGTTCAGCTCAATTTTCTCACATTTTAAATAAAGAGATGTTAAAGACATACTAGCCCAGAAATATATATAAAAGTTATATGGTGACACAGATGAAAAATGGGCCATTTAAAGATGGGTAATTTTAGGAATAGGCAATGTTAGATTTACTTTTTTCTCCTCAATGGCCTGCTCTTCAAATAAACCTACTTTCGTCCCTATATTTTTCCAAACTGAAATGATTAGAACAATCTTTACTTAAGCCCTTGTGTAGATGAAAGGAACAGGATGGTATTTTCCCACAGATTGCCCTATACAGCGTTCAGAGCAATAGTATTTATCTTGCATTACGGATTGGAAGGGACCTTGAAAGATCATCTATTCCAGAATCCCCCTGCCACAGCAGGATCACTTAGATTAAGTCCACTTCAATGGTTTGTTTTCTTCCCATTTTTTCCTCCCTACTACTTATTTACCATGCAGTATTCAAACTTTGTTTCAGAGACAGAAGTAGTAACTTCCTCACAAGTTTTTCTATTGAACTTACTATCATAGGTTTTAAATGTTCCAATAAACGTTGTAATTAATTTCTCTTCATAAAATGCAAGCAGAGTGAGAGCTGATACCAGTGCAGCTCAACAGGTTGAAAGGCAAAGTTCATAGGTAAAGAACATCCTTTTCCTGTTGGACACACAGGTCTAGGATTCTTAAGAAATGCCTACCTTTCCTGCTTAAATTCAAAGGTTGGGCTTTCAGGTTTGTTTGCTTGTTTAACCTTTTTCATAGTCAAAGGAAAGGGTCTCTGGACCCTAAACAGATTTCCCTAAAATCCCTAAAACAGATTTCTGTGAGTTAACTCTTGAGTTACCACAGAATCACAAAACATTGGAAGGGACCTCGAAAGATCATCTAGTTCAATCCCCCCTGCCACAGCAGGATCACCTAGATCAAGACACAGAGGAACATATCCAGGTGGGTTTTAAATGTCTCCAGGCAAGGAGAGTCTACAACCTGCCCTGAGCACAATCCCCTGTTCCAGTGCTCCATCATCCCTACCACGAAGAAGTTCCTGCTCATATTGATGTGGAACCTCAGTCAGAACAAAATGTGGCTCCTTCAGAACTTCTGTGGATCCATCCAGCTCTGTGAATATAACCTTGAATAGCTGTCTTAATCTATGTTAGATTGCTGAGTAACGTGCCTGAACTCAAGAACAATTGAAAAATAAAGTCTTCCAAATACATGTTCCCAAACAGACTGTATAGGTAATCCTTAGACAACTAAAATTAAACAAGATCAATTTCAGCCACAGCAGAGAAGCTTCAAAGTTTTCTGAAGAAATAAAATCTAGTCTGATTCAAGTGAGATTTTCTCAGTTCCACCATAACAGTTGTTGGAGGTTGCTGATGCCCCCCACCCATTTAAAGAGGGAAACACCAGCCATTTGTTTCCAGATTAAAACTTCAGCTGAAAGAGATTCAGCAGTTTTTTCCACGGAAGGGAGCCATTGATAATTCTGTCTCACAGCAAGCAGAACAGTGTTAAGGAACAGCAAAGTTAAATGAATTTCAAGGAACAGACATAAAAACATCTGTATTTCTAATGGTTGTAATAAATCTTAACTCTTGAAAAAGAAAAAAAAAGGCAGAATGCTTTGGCTAGCTTGATAATTGGATCAATTCTTCACCTAGTAGTTGTCAATCACTTGTTACTTCAGTGAATGAATAACAGATCTGAAGAGTATCTTAATTAGCATAGTAGGGCTCAATCCTAAGCCTAGCCTAACTGCAGTGCTAAACCATGCCTGAATATCTATTTACTAAACAAAAGTTAATTAAAGCATGGATCCATGCTACGCACAGAGCATTAACCTGAAAGCTGAAGGGGTATATGCCATATGAAGAAAAATGGAACTAAGGTGTGTGACTTGATCTAGGTCATCATGTTGTGGTGGTGGGATTGAACTAGATGATCTTTCGAGGTCCTTTCCAATCCTTAATGTTCTGTGAATCTGTAAGGTGACAAATAATCTTTGTAGGCTCAGGAACTCTGTCTCCCTGCATCACTACATCTGGTTGCATTGTAATGGAATTGTATTTTATGTTTTCCTCTGGACGGATATTTTAAAAATGAACTAAATATGAGCCAGGATGAAGTAGTGGTACCGTTTAAGGTTATATACTCTCCAGCTATTCCTCTTAGTCATTAATTTTCTTCCAAAATTATGCCAATGCAACTACTTGTAGAGGTCTGCTAAATCAGAGCAGTTAAGTGAACCATGAACAGAAAACCAAGAACCTTTAAAGTGATCAGTTTAGAGTCCAGATTTATGGTGCGTTTACTGGCACAACCAAGGAACGCGGTATGTTGCAGCACAAGTAGGGAAAAATAAGCCACTACAAGGAGAGGTGCATTTTAATTACTTTGACATGACCTCTAAATTCAAGAAATTCTGAATGTGGTTTCCTCAAGAAACAAAGGCTTGGTTTGTTTGCCTTCATCATCTTTTGGTCTGTAACACTGCTGCCATTGATTCTTTTCATATGGGTGTCAGGAGGATGGAGCCAGGCTCTATTCAGTGGCACCCAACGATAGGACAAGAGGCAGTAGGTGTAAGGTGGAACATAGGAGGTTTCACATCAATCTGAGAAGGAACTTCTTCACAATAAGGCTGACAGAGCACTGGAACAGGCTGTCCAGGGTGGTTGTGTAGTCTCTTACTCTGGAGATATTTAAAACCAGTCTGGACATGTTCCTGTGCAAAAGGATCACCAAAATCATGCTAGGTAATCCTGCTGTGGCAGGGCGATTGGTCTAGATGATCTTTTGAGGTCCCTTTCAATCCCTAATGTCCTGTGATTCTGTGTCAGGAGGATGGAGCCAGGCTCTGCTCACTGGCATCTAATGATAGGACAAGAGGCAATGGGTGTGAGCTGGAACAGAGGAGGTTCCACATCAATATGAGAGGGAACTTCTCCATGGTGAGGGTGACAGAGCACTGGAACGGGCTGCCTAGAGAGGTTGTGGAGTCTCCTTCTCTGCAAATATTTAAAACCTGCCTGGGTATGCTCCCAAGTGACTTGATCTAGGGGATCCTGCTGTGGTGGGCAGATTGGACTAGATGATCTTTCAGGGTCCCTTCCAATCCCTAATGTTCTGTGATTTGAGGTTCAGGGATTGTAAAGCTGCCATGACTGCATCTCTTACACTCCCCTGCAAGGAATTTTGATTCGCTTCTCCTAAAGGTCAGGGTTTTCTGATACTAAAATACACAGTCTGATTTATCACAGAACTCAAATAAAAAGCTGAGGCGTAGCTGCATAGATTAAAATCTGCAAATATTAGAGATACTGTTTCCCAGCAAAACTTACACTGAAGTTAAAGAAGACAGATTTTGAATGCATACATTAAGAAATGGATTTTGACATACTACCTCTTTTTAATGAAAAACACCTAAAAAATGTACCAGTTTTAAGGCAGTTCAGTAGATAATTACACCAGTAAATCATATGACTACATTTGAGGTACCGCTTCTGAGCTACTGCAATATAATTAAAAACCTGCTACAGGCCATTTACTATAAAGAACTACCTGTGATTTTATGAGTAAAATGGAAAAGGATATTAATTTATCAAAAGGTAGCAAAATAGAATGTGAAAATTTTCTACTCTGCACCTTTTTTTTTTTTCTGAAATTAACTACTATTTCTTCTTTTACCCCAAACTTAGTAAAGTGTTCATTGCTCAGGGAAAAAAAATTGAAATACAATTTAAGAAAAAACTGTTCAGTAAATGTGATGTAAGAAAGACTTTGCTGGAGGAAGAGTCAACCTTAACTTACAACAGACATGCATTGGGACAAGTCAGAATATAGCACATCTGGCATCCAATCCAGACCTCATCTGTCAAACAAGGAGGTTTTCCTTTCTTTTCTTTCTTACAAAGTTTAGGTTTTAGTAGAATAATTTGATCCACTTGTCTAAATCTTACTTCACTGTGTGAGATTACAGAATCACAGAACATTAGGGATTGGAAGGGACCTCGAAAGATCATCCAGTCCGACCCCTCCACCACCAAAGCAGAATCACTTAGATCAAGTTGCACAGGAACACGTCCAGGTGGGTTTTAAACGTCTCTAGAGAAGGAGACTCCACAACCTCCCCAGACAGCTCCCTCCAGCGCTCTGTCACTCTCACCATGAAGAAGTTCCTTCTCAGACTGATGTGGAACCTCCTCTGTTCCAGCTGACACCCATTGCCCCTTGTCCTGTCATTGGACTGAGCAGAGCCTGGCTCTATCCTCCTGACACCCACCCTTCAACATATTTATCAACATTAATGAGGTCACCCCTCAGTCTCCATTTTTTCAAGAGACCCAGCTCCCTCAGCCTTTCCTCATAAGCGAGATGTTCCACTCCCTCTGCCATCTTTGTTGCTCTGCACTGAACTCTCTCAAGCGGTTCCGTATCCTTCTTGAACTGAGGGGCCCAGAACTGGAGATGCACGCTCTATAACCCCCTTCTCCACAGCTCAAGTCTTTGCTTTCCAAAAAGCAAGTACCAGCTCCAGTATATGCCAGACACTCAACGTTAGCTTGTACTGCTCAGGAAACTCCTCAATTATGAGAAAGGTCTGTGAAATATTCTGCAGAGAAAAGCCATGCACAATAAAAAAGGGTAAAATTGCGGAGTTTGGGTTGTGATGGTGATTATTAGTCCAAATATTTTGAAGATGAAAAGCACCAAACTGACAAAGTATAAAATCCCACATGAAAGCACAGAGACTTGAGAGATGATGACAACTTAGGAACACTGAAGACTAGTTCAGGAGGCAAGGAGGACTTTCTCTCCTGACAGATGACTGCCTTGCAGCAAGACTCTTTGCTAACACAATAATGCATTCACTTACTTGCTAACCCCATTTATTCATTCTCATTTTAGCTAATAATCATTGCTTTCAAGTGTTATCGAAACTGCTTGTACACACGGATAAAGATACCTGGATAAAGTAACTCAGACACAGAAAATTACCGTTGTTATATTACCTAATGCCACCTTTTCAAATAGAAAAAGAAAGGCTTTTTAGATCATGTATGTTATCATTCAGATATACAAATCCCTTAGAACAACTGAACACACAAATAATGCCAACATTTTTACTTGATTTATGCTAGTTTTCAGGTAAGGAAGCTCAAATTCTGTGATTCCAAAGATTATCATACAAATAAATTCCCATAACTTAACCATAATTGCCCACAAGCAACCACTTCTTGAAATACAAGAAGTTATTTCACCCAGTTCAGTGCACAAAGCACAGCTGAAGCAGCTCTGTTTGCCTCGGGTTAAGAACTCCTAAATTAACATTTGCCAAGGCTCAGCTGTCACATTTTATATATGAAACAGCTGTTGCACCACCTCTTTCATCTCTAAATGCAGGGTTATGTAGAAGGCACCTGAACTGTGAGGAAGAAAAAAAAGGGTACAGGCAGTTTTCTGTACCATTCACCTACTCCCAGGTTTTAGGCACAGACCTAGGGCAGCAGTGCAGCGCACTTCACTTAATTCTTACTCAGTTTTAAAATCCAGATGTGCATCTCTTTTGTTCACTATGAAGTAGTACGAAGTAAAGTTTATATGTGATCTGAATCTGAAAATATGAGTTTGAGTAGAGATTTGAATTGAAATTATTTTCTCAAATACTGATGTCATGAACAATCACTGCTCTACTCTGATGCTACTGCTAATAAAAATAATCATTGCTAAGTGAAGTGTAAGAAAAGAGATCTATCTGGGTAGTGGGTTTTGGTTGGATTTTTTGCCTTTCTTGTTCCAATATTTGTCTCAGGTACACCTTATTAATAAGAAAATGTGAAGAGGATATAAGACCTTATATATTCCACAGTTACTAGAGGTTGTACTGCAACAGAGGTACCACACAGGAAGAAATGCCTAACTCACAGTTCCCCAGGAACCAGTTTCCTCTTCTTTTAAGTGTGGTTTGAGGGCAAAGAATGGATTCCCTCTGTGTATATCAGGCAAATAAAACAATGAAACTAAGATTGGAACAGGTTACCCATGGGGGTTGTGGAGTCTCCTTCTCTGTAGATGTTTAAAACCCACCTGGATTTGTTACTGTGCGACTTGGTCTAGGTGATCCTGCTGTGGCAGAGGGTTTGGACTAGATGTTTTTTCCAGGTCCCTTCCAATCCCTAATGTTCTGTGATTCTGTGATTGAATCTCTCACAGGTTAGGGTCACATTGTCGACTCTAACATTGACAATCTTAGAATCATAGAAACATTTAGGTTGGAAAAGTCCCTTGGGATCACAAAGTCCAACCATCAATCCTACTCTACAAATTCAATGACATCCAACTTTCCTGTTCTGCTTTTGTGTTGGATTATAGTCAGATCCTCAATCTTTCATTGCCAACCAGATATCTGTAGAGGGCACTATGAGTGGCTTTATGATCCACAAACGTGATCTGGAGTAGATGATCTGTCTCCTTACAGTTAAAAGGAGTTACCTGAGGGGACTCCACGACTAAGATTATCTGAGCCGATTTTACATTCTCTGTGTCACCACTACATCTGTATTCTTTATGAGGAGGTTGAAATGTGTAATAGGCACAGCTTTCTAAGATGGTTATAAGCAGTATTTCATAATTATTATTATGTCAGCTCAAAGCAGTGCTTCCTGCTTGGATTTACATTGCTGTATTAAGACTGACATATGGCAGATTCAAGCAGAGCAATATGGTACCAGGCAAAACAGCCATAATTGAGATAATAAAGTAACAGGAGATTGAGAATTATGTTTGCTTTTCTCTTTGGAATGAGGGCTTTTGCTGAATTGAAAGATATGAGTTATCAAGCAGACAAAAGAACATTCCAAAGAATGTAGAAGCTTTGAAAATGAAAATAAAATTAAAATCCTTCTCACCTTATATACAAGGATCACATAACTATAGAATGGCTTAGGTTGGAAGGAATCTCAGAGATCATGTAATTCCAAATGTCCCGCTATGGGCAGGGCCACCTCCCACTAAAACTGGTTGCCCAGGGCCCCATTCAACATGGTCTTGAACACTTTCAGGGAAGGGGGTTGTGGAGTCTCCTTCTCTGGAGAAGTTTAGAACCTGCTTGGCCATGGATGTTGGGCTCTTCACTGTACAGCCTATGTAACACCTGGGCCTCAACCTTCCACTATGACAATATCGACTGGTTTAATTACAATATCACTTAATATTTTGAGAATTTAATTCATTTAGTGATGAAAGCCCTTTTACAATTTGACATACCAATCCTCAAAAGAACTGTCAGAGTCTGGCAGCCATGAATAAAGGGTACAATGGAAAAAGAATGAGGCAGTCAACAGCACCTTATTGTGACCTTTCAGTTTTACAGAATCACAGAACATTAGGGATTGGAAGGGACCTCGAAAGATCATCTAGTCCAATACTTCTGCCACAGCAGGATCACCTAGATCAAGTCACACAGGAACATGGCCAGGTGGGTT
This sequence comes from Phoeniculus purpureus, assembly GCA_028565055.1. Taxonomy (NCBI): domain Eukaryota; kingdom Metazoa; phylum Chordata; class Aves; order Bucerotiformes; family Phoeniculidae; genus Phoeniculus; species Phoeniculus purpureus. Next base: position 25,180,388 of record JAOXOE010000506.1, read on the forward strand.
TTAAACATCTCCAGAGAAGGAGACTCCACAACCTTCAAACTCCTAGCAGAGACCACTGCATTTCCAAATGTGGGCAACGTGGCTTCCTGCTCTGAGCACCCTTGCCCAGTTAGGGTGACTACAAAGGAAATGAGGTTGTGTTGTTCGGTGTTCTTGAGAACTGTGGGAAAGCCAAAACCTTTCAGTTTTCCCATAGCCTCAGCGTAGTACTGCACGTGAATGGTTTTATGTTCAGCATTATGGTGATAAGAGAAAGCCATAGAAATACTGAATATTGTGATAGACAGATGTAGATGATTATTTAAAATGTTGTTGTAATTCAATTGCCTGATTCCATTAGCTTGTAAGTGTCTACTACTCTGCATAACTAATAGGAATTTTATGGGGGAATCAATCGGGATGCGAAAGCATATTCATGAGCTCTTATGAGCTGTAAAGAGAAAAATTCAGGAATAGAAATAGAGGCTCCGTGTCTCTCAGGATTCAAACGAATTATGAATGTGTTTCAGGGAACAGAGAAGAACCTCAGGGTTTTTTTTAATAGAAAACCGGTTTTAAAAAACTCCCACCAAAACAAAGTCAGTGAAACTATGTGTTAAATAACATGAACTGGCATGGATAGGGTGATCCAAAGAACTTAAATACATAGTTAGATCATAGAGTCAAAGAATCATTAGGGACTGGAAGGGACCTTGAAAGATCATCTAGTCCAATGCCCCTGCCACAGCAGGATCCCCTAGATCAAGTTGTGCAGGAATATGTCCAGGCAGGTTTTAAACATCTCCAGAGAAGGAGACTCCACAACCCCCTGGGCAGCCCCTTCCAGTGCTCCATCACCTTGCTGGGAATGACCAAAGGGTTAGAAAAAGCGTCTTAGTGCTTGGATTAGAGTAATGGATGCCTTGAAGTAGACTGGTTTGGTACTTAGGGTAGAAATGTGGGAAGTAGGGGATGGTTTTGTGGAATCATATGATTGAAATTTTTCCTCTTATTGCTGCATGGATTTTTTTTTGAAACCTAGGACAGAAATGTAAGAGGGTTCATAGCTATGAATTGGTAACTAGGATCCCATAACAATGAGAGCTTTGCAAGCAAATTGATGGTGATGGCAGGGGAAACCTGAGGCTGACATTCTGGCAGGAAAACAATTTATTCTGAGATGGAGTCTACTCCCTTTTTAACTCCAAATGACTTCTGCAGAATGTTTCTGAGGTATAAAATTCAAGCACAAACTGACAGAATCATGACTTTGAGGATCTGAGTAGCCTGTCTGAGCTTAAGCTTTAGCCCTCGGAAATGGCTAATGACATTATTTTGAAACTCCTTAATTTCGCTTCCACAGGTACTGGATTTTCTCAGCACCAGGGAATATCATACGACAAAATTTCCCGTGTCATAACCTCTCTTGCCTGTTTTATTTGTTGTGGTAGCCATTTTTTTTTTCCCCACTTATGACATGTTGCTGTGAGGAGGTTTTGTTTCTTGATTCCATTTTTCACTGCGGATACACGTAAAGTAGATTTGCCAAGTTTAGACTTGCTTATGCGACACAGAATGCACAAAAAGCAGAGAAATGAGAGATGAACTAGACCTTCAATTGTCTGATGTTGAATATTTCAAATGATGTTGCCCTAAGTTTAATTTTTTTGGTAGTGAATAGCAGAATCTCACTGTCTGCAGTAGCTTTAGTTTCCTCATAACCCATGTTTCACAGATTGTTAGGGATTGAAAGGCACCTCAAAAGATCCTCTAGTTCTATCCCCCTGCCACAGCAGGATCCCCTAGATCAAGTCACATAGGCACACGTTTCAGCTTTCTTTCTATTTATTTCTTACATATATGGGTTAGGGTTATATGATTGTTTAGACCTTCTAGGTTCTTATGATTGGGTAACTGGAAATAGAAGCCACCATATCTGCTCTGTATATCTGCCACAATATATACACATCTTTACTGACACATGAAATGACTAAGGGAATCATAATATTCAGGTTGGAAAAGACCCTTGAGATCATCAAGTCCAACCATCAACCCTACTCTAAACCCCTAAACCATGTCCCCAACACTACATCCAAGTAACTTTTAAATTCTTCTGGAGACGGTAACTCAACCACCACCCTGGGCAGCCCATTCCAGTGCCTGACTTCTCTCTTCGTGAAGAATTTCTTCCTCATGTCCAATCTAAACCTACCCTGTTGGGGTTTGAAGCCCTTCCATCAGGTTCTCTCACTAACTACATGTGAGAAGTGACCATCACCAACATCTCTACAATGTCCTTTCAGATAGTTGTTGAGAGCTATGAGGTCTCCCCTTAGCCTCCTCTTGCTCAACCTAAACAGCCCCAACTCCCTCAATCTCTCCTCATAAGATTGAAGCTCCAGGTCCTTCACTGGCTTTGTTGCCCTCCTCTGCACTCGCTCCAGCACCTCAAAGTCTCCCTTGTACTGAGGTGTCAAAAGTGGACACAGTACTCAAGGTGCAGCCTCACCCGTACTGAGTACAGGAATCCTCTTTAGAGAAGGAGGATGTGTAGCTGAATTTTTGGTTTCAATTTCAATCTCTGTAAAACTAAGTGAAAGGATCACTTTTCTCTCTAAGGAAAAAGCACTATGAGTGAGTGGAGCCCTCTGGATAGCAATAAAAGTCTTTTCTCTGTGAAGTGTCTATTAGGGGCAAACGTAAGGCTCTTTTCATTTATTGTAATTACAAAAATCCCCAGCTTGCTGCTGCTCATTCTGTACACCAGTGGATCAGGTTTCTATTCATATGCTTGATCCAAAGATGACTTGTTCACACACCCACAGATGCTTTGATCTGAAGGACAGTCAAAGCAGTCCCAGGCCAGCTCTAATTTTGCCTGGTCCCAATCATTCTGAGTGCTGTCAGACTTCAAAATCTGCCTAAGAGCATGCTTCACCAGCTTTCTCCTTGTGCCAACCTGCAGGCTCTGAATAGATCATAGAATCATTAGGGATTGGAAGGGACCTCAAAAGCTCATCCAGTCCAATCCCCCTGCCAGAGCAGGATCACCTAGACCAAGTTGCACAGGATCATATCCAGGTGGGTTTTAAACGTCACCAGAGGAGACTCATGTGAAGCCTCAGGGGTTCAAGATTTTCTGGAATGCAGAGAACACATTGAATTCTCACACAGCAGGTCACAAATTCATTGGGAGAAATTTGTCTCTCTGCTCTTTATTTTAGTGTTGCAACAGGGATTTTTTTTTGTCCCGGTGGCCACTCTTAGATTAATATCTAAGAGGGGAGTTGTGGAGTCTCCTTCACTGGAGATGTTTAAGACCCGCCTGGATACGTTCCTGTGTGACTTGGTCTAGGTGATCCTGCTGTGGCAGGGGATTGGACTAGATGGTCTTTCAAGGTCCCTTCCAATCCCTAATGATTCTATGATTCTATAAATATACGACTATGTACTCCAATTGCACTTGTCCCCCAGGGAGGACTTTGGCCCCTCAAGATGACATCCTACTGTTCTGGAGTGGAAGGAAGCCTCCAGAATCTGGTTCACTTCCATCACTTCTGCGATTTCTAATTAATTCTCTTAAATGAGAGTGATAAATGGGAACCAGATCCTCAGCTATTTCCCAATGAAACAGTCTTAAAGGCTTAGATGTTGAACCAAAACTTTGTTGTCATTCAATTTGAGTATTTCTCACTCGATATAGATATGCAGGGTGTTAAAAGAAAATCCTAGTAGACATGACTACATCTGTAATCTGCTGTGCTGCAAGTCTTGCTGCAGTTCGTAAAGTTCATTATCGCTTTGCCGTTCTGTTAAATCCCTTCTGACTTTTTTTCTCCCCCTTCTTGATTGTTTAAAGCTTTGTTAAATATGATTAAGGAATTATTAAGCCATTTGTCTATGGGGCTTTGTTTGATCAGCTGTAATTTGTAGCAACTATTAGGAAGGAAACGAGCATGCTCGTTGATGGTGAAGGACCCCACGTGTTTAATATGCAACGTGTGCGTAGGCTCGTTCCTCTGGCAGAGTTGTTCTCTATTTATTCCTCATAAATTCCAAAGAAGTACTTCAGTGTAATTCTCCAGGCTTTGATTTAGGCTCCTGGAGGATCAGGTGTCAAATGCACTGCTTGTGTTAAATGAGAATTACTTGTGCGTGTTTGCTCAGAAGATTTATTTAATTGATGACTTCGGGCTTTCCACTGAGGGACTTGGAGAACAGCAAAAGTCACCCAGTGGCTGAGGCTGGAAGTTGCTTCTGCTGGTTGCCTAGTCTGACTGCTCAGGGCAGGGTTGGTGAAAGCAGGTTGCTTAGGGCCAATATTGATTCTGATTTTTTGAATCTACACAGATGGAGTTTCCACACATCTGTGCCACTGTTCACAACCATCGCAGTGAAAATATGTTTTCTTATATTTAAATGGAATTTCTTGTACTTCAAATCATGCCGTTGTCTCTTCTTCTGAGCCACAAAGATGATGAAGGGAATAGAACACCTCCCTTGTGAGGAGATGTTGAGTGAGCTGGATCTCTCCAGCTCACTCAGCTGAGGGTGATCCCATTAATGTTTATAAATATGCAAAGGGTGGGTGTCAGAAGGATGGAGCCAGGCTCTGCTCAGTGTCATCTAATGATAGGACAAGGGGCAACAGGTGTGAGCTGGAACAGAGGAGGTTCCATATGAGTATGAGAAAGACCTTCCTCTCGGTGAGGGTGACAGAGCCCTGACAGGGGCTGCCTGGGGGGGTTGTGGAGTTTCCTTCTCTGCAGACGTTTAAAACCCGCCTGGCATGTTCCTGTGTGACTGGATCTAGGGGATCCTGCTGATCTAGGGGATCGGCAGGGGGATTGGAGTGGATGATCTTTCGAGGTCCCTTCCAATCCCTGATTTTCTGTGATTCTGTGATTTATTTTGTTTTCTTTATTGGATGCTTTACAACCCCAGAGAAATTCCGAGTGTTATTCCTTGCAAGAGCCCTTCATTTTTGTAACAAAACATATTTCACATGATTCATTCCTGAGAGGATGCGGAGCACTAATTGTTGTTATTGATTTTGAATTTTGCGACCATTACAAGTAGCCCAGATGAGTGGCAGATAAAGAGTAATAATCCATGGAGTTCTGGAAGTGGTTCGTGTTTGTCTGTAGTACTTTATGTGATCAATAGTAACTGCCCCATTGAAACTAACTGCGGTATCAAATAACAATAAGTCAATTGAATGTGCTTACAGATTATTTATTGAAAGCTTTAATTGTTCACTGGGGCCCTGCTTATCTCACAAAACAATACAAGGCAGTGATCAGGCAACAGAGTTGGCAAATGCTGCGGGGTGCTGTGATAGAAAGGGGTCCCCTGTGCCAGGGTGGTGTGAGAGTTTTCCGGAATTAGTCCCTGTCCCAATGGGATCACTGAGAGGGGATGATTAATGTTGATCAATATGGAAAGGGTGAGTGTCAGGAGGATGAAGCCAGGCTCTGCTCGGGGGCACCCAAGGATAGGACAAGGGGCACCAGGTGTGAGCTGGAACAGAGGAGGTTCCACATCAATGTGAGAAGGACCTTCTTCCTAGTGAGGGTGACAGAGCCCTGGAAGGGGCTGCCCAGGGAGGTTGTGGAGTCTCCTTCTCTGGAGACGTTTCAAACCCTCCTGGACACATTCCTGTGGGACTGGATATAGGAGATCCTGCTGTGTCGGGGTAATTGGACTAGATGATCTTTTGAGGTTCCTTCCAATCCCTGCATCATCGTTGTGATGAAACCTTATTTGATAAAGAACTGTTCTGTCAAGACCTGCTGGTTGTACTGTGTCCAGCTTGGGCAGGAGGGTTGAAGCCGATGGCCTCCAAAGGCCTCTTCCAACCCTGATAGTCAGTGTAAACTGTGTGCAAAAAAAAAGAGCTCTGCTGTGAGGGCTCCAGAGTAAGATCCCGAGCAATGAAGTATGAAGCTTCACGGTTGTCCGTTGCCTTATAAAGTGAAGGCCGAGTGGCTGTGTGACAGGGGGCTGACACAGCAAATGGGGTAGACCTCCTTTTTGAAGGGAATCAGAAGGTAGTGTTAGCAGAGCAATAAAGGCCTTCTGAAGGGAAAGCTGGAAACAATACATTTTTAATAAAACGGGCAGTTACTCTAATTGCCGAACCCCTACTGTTCAATTTCTTTTAGTGCCCTTATTCGTTAAATTCAGCATAGTTGTGCTTATTATTTACAGATGTATGTGCTTTAACTTGTTTATAGAAACCAGGCTCTGCAGAAGGCTGGGGATAGTAGAGTACTGATCTGTGTTTACTGCTGCCTGTAATGTACAATTTTAAAAACAATTAAAAATAGCAGTGGAGCTCATCACAGAATTATTGAGGCTGGAAAAGCCCTATGAGCTCATCCAGCCCAGCCCAGGACCCAGTGTAATAGGACGGGGGGCAGCGGGTGTGAGCTGGAACAGAGGAGTTTCCACATCAATCTGAGAAGGAACTTCTTCCTAGTGAGGGTGCCAGAGCTCTGGAATGGGCTGTCCAGGGGGGCTTATGGAGTCTCCTTCACTGGACATGTTGAAAACCTGCCTGGCCATGTTCCTGTGTGACTGGATCTAGGGGTTCCTGCTGTGGCAGGAGGATTGGACTGGATGATCTTTTGAGGTCCCTTCAGATCCCTAATGCTCTGTGATTCTGTGAATCACCCCAGCAGCCAGACCAGGGCACTAAGAGCCATAGCCAGACTGGCCTTCAACACCTCCAGGGATGATGGGGACTCCACCACTGCCCTGGGCAGTCCAGTCCAGGCTCTGATCACCCTTTCCCTGAGGAAGGGCTTCCTACCATCTAACCTAACCCTCTCCTGGCAGCTTCAGGCTCTGCCCTCTCGTCCTGATGATGGTTGCTTGGGAGAAGAGCTCGACCCCCATCTGACTACAACCTCTCTTCAGGTAGTTGTAGACAGGGAGAAGGTCCCCACCCTGAGTCTCTTCTCCAGGCTAAACACCCCCGCTGCCTCAGCTTCTCCTCATCAGACTTTTCCCCAAACTGCCCATGATAGGTGAAATATTGATACCACATTCTGCTTTCGAGGTGATAGGCCATTTGTAGTGAATTGATAACATCCCCATTAAGGAAGATTTCCCATGTTCTTACACATTTTTAAGCTCAGCACTCTCATTTCTAGATATCATTCGCATGTAACCCGTTTAAACACATGTGATGGAGTTCATAATTACCCTTGTAAATGGGTATCGAGAGGAGGGTATATAAATCAATTAGTGATACCCAGCAGTGTGGCTGTGATACAGATTAATTGGGATGATAAGCGTTTTAACTACTCTTCTACGGACTGGAAGTGGTTTTGATCACTGAATTGGCTCTCGTTGAACCACTCTATTAATTTTAAGGTTTTCAAAAACACATCAAGATCAAAATGTCCTCAATTAATGGCCCTGAAGTTTGAGAAATAAAATGATACGGAAAATGCGACGCAGCCAGTCCGTTTTTTACTGCCTTTCCAAATAGAGCACAACAGTTTTATTTTGTCCATGTGGCACCGAACAACTGTGTAATAGTTTTACATAATTAAAGATACTAAAACATTCATTTTCTTGCTGGATTCAAGCCATAGCAAAGAAAAAATATCTTGATGGATGGTGTCTGAAGAACATGTTGAATATATAGCAAAGGAAAAATGTACTGGGCAGACATAGTGATGCTGAAAACTAATACCAGCTGGGGTAGGAGGTGAGGTTTGGAGGATCATGTCGTTCCTTTAGTCTAATACTCTGAATTATTCTGTTTGGATGCTTAAAAGATTTGAAAAGAACTTCAGGAAGCAATTCGTCCTAGAGAGAGTGGTCAGGCACTGGAATGGGCTGCCCAGGGTGGGGGTTGAGTCCCCATCCTTGGGTGAGGTTAAAAGACGCTTAGATGTCGTGTTGGGGGATCTGGTTTAGGGATGAACTTGGAAAGTAGAGTTGATGGTTGGACTTGATGATCCCAGGGGTTTTTTCCAACCTGAACGATTCTGTGATTCTATGATTTTTGAGGTCTTTTCCAGCCTCAATGATTCTGTGATTCTGTGAAAAGTCCTTTAGTATTCTGAGGATGCTAGAAAACTTTTAATTACTATAAGCAGAGACTTTATGACTTAGTGAACTATGTGGATTTGAGTAAAGGGCAGGTGTCAGAAGGATGGAGTCAGGCTCTACTCAGTGTCATCTAATGATAGGACAAGGGGCAGTGGGTGTGAGCTGGAACAGAGGAGGTTCCACATCAATATGATAAGGAACCTCTTCCCAGTGAGTGTGACAGAGCCCTGGAAGGAGTTGCCCAGGTAGGTTGTGGAGTCTCCTTCTCTGGAGGCATTTAAAACCCACCTGGACATGTTCCTGTGTGACTGGATCTAGAGGATCCTGCTGTGGCAGGGGGATTGGACTGGATGGTTTTTCGAGGTCCCTTCCGATTCCTAATGTTCTGTGATTCTTTGATGAAGAGAAATGACCTGAAGCTGCACCAGGGGAGGTTCAGGTTGGATGTCAGGAGGAATTTCTTTCCTAAAAGGGCTATCAGGCACTGGAACAGCTTCCTATGGCGGGAGTTGAGTCCCCATCCCTGGAGGTGTTGAAGAGAAGGGTAGATGTGCTGGGGAACAGGGTTTAGTGGTGCTGATAGGGCTGGGGAAAGGTTGGACTTGATGACCTTGAAGATCTCTTCCAGCCAAAACTGTTCTGTGATTCTCTGATTCTGTGAAACAAGGTTCATCTTTCCAGGGAAACTGCAGCTTCACACAGAAGGCAGCACAATTATCTATAGGTTTTTTAAGAAGACCCTATCTTTCAGTTTTGCACTAATATGGTATTTTCATTGGAGACTGATGCGATTTCGCATGGTGGCGGCCAGGCAGAAAATCACCGACCTGAAAAAACTCCCGAGCTAGCATCTTTCGGATGTTTTTCTTCAGTTTTCCATACGATTTACTTTTTTCATTTAACAGGTTTTCTCTTTCATTTCCAAGGTAGGCTCCTAATGCAAAGTGATGAGCTGCTGCCCTGTAAACTCTGCCGATCCCTCCAGCCATCCTGTCTCTCCACTTCCTTTCACCCTGGCTCCCTCACGGTGGCTGCCTGGCCATTTATTTAGTGCGAGACGCTCCTGTTCTCAGTTACTAGCGCGTCATTAGGCCTCACTGTCCTGAAAGTAACACAGGTATAACCAGATGCAGTTTTTGCCCCTGACAGAATTAATCCTGACAAGCTTTCTGCTTTCCATGTTTGCTCAGGTGTAAACTCATCTCCCTCACCACGCAGACATGGAAACCCAAACGTAGAACTGCTCTGCTGATATAACTATGAGAAACGCCCCAAACAGCTTGGAAACCAGCATGGTTTTCTTAGTGAAGGCAATGTGAACACAAATCCCCAGTGTTAGCTCTACTGAATACCCCCTGGGCTTAGTGGAGCTGGTGCTTAAGAACTGGGCACTGCAAACTGGAGTAAAGCTTCCTCGTTTTTGAAAACATCATCCTGAGGAAATAAACAGAGTATGGATGAGCTCTTACGCAGTGGGTGCAGCGTCCTTGTTGTCCTTTAGTGCTAACTGTAGTAAATATGTGAGTAGAGTTTGCCTGAAGTCGCAGAATCTTTGAGGCTGGAAAAGTCCTTTGAGGAGGACAAGGGGCAATGGGTGTGAGCTGGAACAGAGGAGGTTCCACATCAATATGGGAAGGACCTTCTTCCCAGTGAGGGTGACAAAGCTGTGGAAGGGGTTGCCCAGGAAGGTTGTGGAGTCTCCTTCTCTGGAGACCTTTAAAACCTGCCTGGCCATGTTCCTGTGCAACTAGATGTAGGGGATCCTGCTGTGGCAGGGGATTGGACTGGATGATCTTTCAAGGTCCCTTCCAGTCCCTGATGTTCCGTGATTCTGGGATCTGCTGAATCCGAGGAAGCCCTTTATTTTAAAGACTCATCCTTTGAAGTTTGTGTTTTAACATTGAACTGCTAAAGTAGTTAAAATGGAAGTAGTTAAAATGGATGGTGACTGCTTTGAGTCACCATCCCTAGGGTTGTTGAAGAGAAGGGTAGATGTCACGTTGGAGGACAGGATTTAGTGGTGATGTTAGGGCTGGGAAAAAGTTCTGCTTGATCATCTTGAAGGTCTCATCCAGCCAAAACTGTTCTGTGATTCTGTAGTGTCACCCCTTAAGGCTATGAAGGCTTTTCAAGGTTTAGTATTTCAAATACCTTTTCACCTAGCAGGATCAGGATCATTATGATGGTTTGCAATGGCAGTGCCAGTTAATGTTCAGCATGTTCTCAGACCCTGCCCAAAATAACTTCTTGTCTAAATACAGGAGATGCAAAAGGGTGCGGGAAGAAAATGCTGTCCTGATAGTACGTCTGCCTGCAGTGGAGCAACGGCTAAATTTGTACTTGGAACTTCATTAGGGTGAGGATATCGGAGCAGAGAGTGTACTTAACTGTTTCTGATTCTCACAAGGCACAGGGCAGAGTTCAGCAGGACCTCTCTTCTCCCTGATGTGACAGGACAGAAACCAGCTGTCCCTATCGTGCTTTCACTGACACGAGTTGCAAGAGCAAAAGTGCTCTGGCTTTAGAGACTTCTGCCCGTTCAGCTGTGCCTGTCAGGGGTTGCACCTTGCTGTTGGCAGCAGCAGCCTGTACCCTGGGCATGGCTGTTCTGATTACCTGGCCCGAGCCACCTTGTAGGTGACCTTCTGTGCAGTTTATCCATTAGTAAAACCTTGGGGATTTGGCTTCTGAGCTCCATAAACTCTACTTCTTGCCAGTTTTGCTGTTACTTGATGTTGGAGGATCCAGTTTAGGGGTGAATTTGTAGAGTAGGATTGATGGTTGGACTCAATGATCCCAAGGGTCTTTTCCAACCTGAATAATTCTATGATTCTATTTTAATCACAGTGTCAGAATCTTGAGCAGCACCAATGAAAACCCGAGGGATAATCTTTTAGCTTTTAACATAACAGAAAAGGATTGTTTTGAATTGGGCACCTTCAAGGAGAAACCAGGGCATGCAATTTCATCTTATAATGGCCCTATTGAAAGTGGAATGTCCCTTTTTAGACTGAAAGCAAAGTTGAATCATAGATTCATTCAGGTTGCAAAAGACCCCTGGAGATCATAGAGTCCAACCACCAACCCTACTCTACAAGGTCACCTATAAACCAGATCCCCCAACACCACATCTAAGTGACTTCTAAACACACTTAGAGATGGGGACTCAACCCTCACCCAGGGCAGCGCATTCCAGGGCCTGACCACTCTCTCCAGGAAGAATTTCTTCCTCATGTCCAGTCTAACCTTCTCCAGTTGGAGCTTGAAGCCCTTTCTTCTGGTTCAATTCCTGATGACCTGTGCGAAGAGCTCTGCAGTGTCCTTTCAGACAGTTTAGAGAGTGATGAGGTCTTGAAAACTTAAAGGAGGGGTTTTGTATTTCAGCCCAAGTGTTGTCTTTTGTTCTAAGCCCTGGACAGTCTTGCAGAGATTAAAATTCATGCTGAAAAAACTGTATTCAGGAATTAAAATCATTTCCATTTAACAGCATGGCTTTAAGGCAGCTGTTCGCAGCTAGCAAGACACAGATAATGAAAAAATGGAACCCTTCAGTGGGGAAAACATAACTTTCTTAAGCACTGCTGAAAATCCCGATCATAATTTTCTTAATTTGGAGCTATTGTGGCAGCCCCGTGATTTAACCCAGACGTGTTGCAGTCACTCGTAATAAAAACCATTCCTTCCCGAACCTCACCACGTACCCAGCCCTCCAAGGAAAGATTTTCTGATACGGGGAATTTGTTCTGCTTTGATTAACATTTGCACGTGGCTCCCCACGAGCCTTTTTCTCCCTCTCCTTGCCCTTAGCCTGCTGCCCTTCTCCGTGCACAGTCCACCCTCAGGGTGAACCAGCGCTCCAGCGCAGCAAGCCCCCTCTGCGTGAAATGGTAGCCTGGCTTCGGTGCTGTTTGCTTTGCGAGGAAGAAAATGGGCGTCTTCGCACAAGGGAAAAGACTTTGTTTTCCTCTTTGTGTTGTCTGTGATCCCCACCTGTTGTCTATATGGTGAAAATATCTGGGACTTATAACCCAGCAACAGTCCGCAGCCAGAGTCATCTGTGACCCGGTCAAACACACACTAGCTCGAGGGTCATGGGCAGGTTACTAAGTCAAGGCTGGCAAGTCTCCACCATAATGTTTTCTTTCTCGCTCCTTTTTTTTTCCTCCCCTTCTCTATCTTCCAAAAAAACCCCAAACTCCTAACGATGCAAACTACATTCAAAAATTTAAACCAAAAGAATGTAAGTAATCAATTGATTTTTCAGACGGGGAGGGGCTGAGTCGGCAATACTTTGGATTTAATTTTACAGTAGAGTTTTATGTGGTAGATGAAAGAGAGAAATTTGTATTGAAACAATTGAGTCCCCCTCTCCCGGTTCCTGGCTTTTTCCTGGATGATGATTAGAAGCAGATTCTTCTTTCTTTCTTTTCTTTCTTTTTTTTCCAGATGAGGCATAAAAATGAAACGCTCTTCGGTATATAAGTTATTATGGGTTTGTTTTCTTTCCCCCTCAAATGTTCGGAGGCTTATAAATAACTTGGACAATCAAACGCACACATCGAGGCAGCGGCGAATCTGGTTCTAATTACTTGTACTTTAGTTGAACTTTGGCGTTTCCTTTGACTTGCTGCCTAATGTATGTGAGCTGTGTGCCTTGCGCTCCTGGCTCCTGCAGCGAATTCAGGGGGAAGGCAGGGGAAAAAAAGAGGAGAGGCCAACAAAAAAAAAACCCAGACTCTCATTGGTGCCAACAAAAATGAGGGTTAACAGAATGTTTTGACCAAATGCAACACTTTGCTATTCACCCTAATTAGCTGAAATTGCTGCTTCCCACCAGGGACCCTGAGCTCAGTGTTCAGAATTCCCTCGAGGCGATCCAGGAAATGCCATTTGCTTTACAACTTCGTAGTCTTTTAAGGCTCCACTGTCCAAAGTGTGCATTAACACACAAGCTTCATCAGCTCTGTTTCGAGAGGCGTTTCGTTCCGTAGTGCCTGCCCCGCTTCTAGACGGTCACAAAGTAAAATACCTCCTCCATCTGTCAACATGGCTGAGCTGGCAGTAAATTAGCTCTCACAAAGCACTGCTGTGGTTTGAAAGATCTTATCTGCTGCTTTAACTAACCTCTAGAAATATTTCAGACATCTTAGGAATTGTGAAGTGACCGATTGTTTGAGAGTCCCTGTGTGCTTAGGCTGCATTCAGGTGTTGGGTGACTAGTGCTGTTTTCTCAGGTGAGTGGGGAGGCCGAAGTGTCACGTCCCTCAGGACAAGAGAGCAGGGCATGGAAAGAAGCTGCCTTTCTTCATTCAGTTTATTTTTGAATTACTACTCAAACTGTAAGATTGATTTTAAAAACACCTCTTCTGGAAATGTCAACTGTTTGTCCCCCCCCACACCATTTGTTTTTCCAACTGGCATGTGCAGACCTTCAGACAATCATAGACTCATAGAAACATAGAATCATAGAAATATCATGGCTGGATAGAACCTCCAGGTTCATGAAGTCCAGCCTTCAGCCCAACAGCTCCCTAAACCCTACACCAAGGCCTCAAGTGCACCAGCTACTCGGTTTTTAAACCCCTCCAGGGATGGGGATTCCACCACCTCCCTAGGCACCCTGTTCCAGTTCCCAACCACTCTCAGCAAAGAACTTCTTCCTCAGATCCAATCTGAACCTCCCCTGACGCAACTTGAGACCATTTCCCCTCATCCTATCATTAGGAATTTGGGAGAAGAGACCAACACCAGCCTGGTTACAACCTCCTTTGAGGGAGCTGTAGAGTGCAGTGAGGTCTCATCTCAGCCTCTTCTTCTCTAGACTAAATACCTCCAGTTCCCTCAGCTGCTCTCTTCACAGAAAGTGGTCAGGCACTGGAATGGGCTGCCCAGGGTGGTATTTGAGTCCCCATCCCTGGGTGTGTTTAAAAGTCACTTAGATGTGGTGTTAGGGGATCTGGTTTAGGGGTGACCTTGTAGAGTAGGGTTGATGGTTGGACTCGCTGATCCCGGGAGTCTTTTCCAACCTGAATGATTCTGTGATTCTGTATATATCTATGGGTGTTTGGGGAAGGGCCTTCTGGTTTACATTGACTCTTTTCTTCTCATAAACCTTCTTAAATTGTCCAGAAAAAAAATCCCCTAGCAGCACCTTCAGCTCTTCATTGGCCGAGTGTGTTGTGTATTTATGTACTGAGCCGCTTGCTGAATCTCTTCTGGGTATTGCAAGAACCTGGTACTTGGCCAGTGTCTGACAGACCTCTGCTGTGCAGATGGTGCATGGTTTGAACACTACTACTGGATGCTGGCACTTGTTTAGGATGAAATGATGCAAAAAGCAGAAGCGTATTGGTATTGTTCTTCCAAGTGCACTTCCCTTAAACAAATAACAGGAGGACTGCAGGAGTGCAGTTGGTTTATTGAATGGCACAACTTTGTTTTCCCCTGGGAAGCCTAAAAGCTGCCTTTTACGTGGACCACGAATGTCGAATGAGCTAATATGAAACACGTTGCTGACAGTAGAGTTTTAAAGCTAAAACTTTATCATTCAGTGAACCGATTGGAAGCCACCACAATTCATGTGTGGGCGTAAAATAAGGTGAGGAATGTTTGAGGCCTCTCAAGGGTATTTGACGAATGGAGGTTTAATTTTAAAGTACTAATAGATTATTGATTTAAACAGGATGGCTGTGAAGGGATCAATAACAGAGCACTCTGTCTCTCTTAAATACCAAAAATTGCTGTTGAAAAGAAATTATCCTTCTCATCTGTGTTGTCATTAAGGAAACACTTCATTGCAGTTTTCTTGGTGCAGTAGGAATGAGTAGATGTTGAGTTTGCCAAGGTACAGCGTGTTTAATGCTGGAAAAGAGAAGGGCATCTGTGGCCCTGGTTGTAATGTCGTAATTTATGGAGCACCATTATCTTTTGTCCCAGTTTTTTCACAGCTTCCTTGTACTTAGGTTCATAAATAAATTGTTCGCATTGGAAAGGTCACAGAATCACAGAGCATTAGGGATCGGAAGGGACATTGAAATATCATCTGGTCAAATATCTCTGCCACAGCACGTTCCCCTAGATCAAGTTGCACAGGAACATGGCCAGGTGGGTTTGAAACTTCTCCAGAGAAGGAGACTCCACAACCCCCTGGGCAGCCCCTTCCACAGCTCTGTCACCCTCACTGAGAAGAAGGTCCTTCTCACATTGATGTGGAACCTCCTCTGTTCCAACTCACACCCACTGCCCCTTGTCCTATCACTGGGTGCCGCTAAGCAGAGCCTGGCTCCATCCTCCTCACACTCACCCTTCACGTATTGATCAACATTCATGGGGTCACCCCTCGGGCTTCTTTTTTCCCAGCTGAAGAGACCCAGCTCCCTCAGCCTTTCCTCATCAGAGAGATGTTCCTTTCTCTTCATCACTTCTGTGGCTCTGTGCTGGACTCTCTCCAGCAGCTCTGTGTCCTTCTGGAACTGAGGGGCCCACAGCTGGACACAAGATTCCAGCTGTGGTCTCATCAGGGCAGAGTAGAAGGGGAGGAGAACCTCTCTCCATCTACTAACCACTCCACTTTCGATCCACCCCAGGATGCCATTTGCCTTCTTGGCCACCTGGGACCATTGCTGGCTCCTGGCCATCCTGCTGGCCACCAGGAACCCCAGGTTCCTTTCTCCTCTGCTGCTCTCCAACAGGTCAGTCCCCACCCTATCCTGGTCTTTGGGGTTGTTCTTGCCCAGATGCCAGACTCTGCACTGCCCTGGTTCTAGTTCATTCAGTGTCTCCCTGCCCAGCTCTACAGCCAGTCCAAGTCCCCCAGAATGGCAGCCCAGCCTGCTGGGGGTGTGGCCTCCCATCTCTGTGTCATCAGCAAACTTGCTGATAATGCTCCCTAATCCCTCATTAGGATCAGAGCCTTTAACACTTCACTCTGGCATTTCTTTTCTAACTTAGAGATGCCCATCCTTGGAGTTAACCCAAGTAAAAATGGCAGAGAGGGGCCCGCCTCTCTCAAGGAATCAGACGTTGTCTCGTGCTGTGTGATGCCCTCTGTGGATTCTGCAGAACACGAGTTGACAGTGAATCATGAGTTTATTACCGATGTATCATCCTTGTAATCCGAAAAAAATCATGAACAGTAAATCTTGTCCAAGATTTTTCCATTGAGTAATAATCTGCGAGGGCCTGCTGCTGGGACTCCTGAGATGTAGCTCTGCCTAATGTTTCTGGATAGATCTGAGTTCGCAGAGCCTGTCAGTTCTGAGTATCTGTTGAAAAGTTAGAGGGATTTATCTGAGAAGCAGCAGATGGCCAGGTGAAACATGAAAATGGATCGCACGTCTGCAATAAATGTGAGGGATGATGACAGCCTCTTGCAGAAACCTGATGCAGATGTTTGGAGAAGATGTAGTTCGCGGGTCTTACCTCACTGCTTGTAGAGATTGCATGTCCGAGCCCCGAAAGGGCTAACTGGCTTTTCAACAGGGTCAAAGCAAATGACTGTCTGTAAATATTAAGGCAATAAAGGAGTTGTAATGTGTGAGTATCACAGAATCACAGAACATTAGGGATTGGAAGGGATCTCAAAAGATTGTGTAGTAAGTAGCTCTTTCTCAGAGAAGTTTCCAGGTGTTACAGATACTGAGATGGGTAAGGAAGTGTTTCTGGGTTGTGCTAGTTTTGTAGATTTAAAAAGAACCCAAACAAATAAAACCCCCAACTGCTCAAGGTAATTTTCACTTCATGTCTTATATTTAATCTTGTGTCTCTGTACCTGTGTCCTGGTGCTTGCTGCTTTCCTGCTCTGACTGCTGTTTTAGACACTGGAATGGACTGCCCAGGGCAGTGGTGGAGTCCCCATCATCCCTGGAGGTGTTGAAGAACAGCCTGGCTGTGGCCTTTAGTGCCCTGGTCTGGCTGCTGTGGTGATATTAGGTACAGGGCTGGGCTGGATGAGCTCAGAGGACTTTTCCAGCCTCAAACATTCAATTGCTCACTGAAAGTTTTACCTTTTGTAGGAAAAGGCAAGAGATACGAGGAGGACTAACCTGCTCTAGTGAAGGTGTCCCTGCCTGTGCAGGGTGGTTGGAACTTGATGATCTTTAAGGTCCCTTCCAACCTCAGCCATTCTGTGACTCTCCCAACATTGATTACCCAACATCACTTACCTGTTGGAAGGGTACATGCCACAAACTAGTTTCTCTTTGAAAGCTGATACCCAGGATGCACACATACGATGTAGTTTGAAGCTCTAGCATGTAGTCCTGTCATTATTCACTTTGCTATAGTTCTCCTTAAACATTTTACGGAGGACAAACGAATCTTTGTTATACAAAGCAAGTTATGGGCCAGTTTGATAGTTAAAACACGGTGAATAATCAGCTGTTCAACATTCATTCATGAAGCCTTCAATTGTTCTTCTTTTGTTCTTTTTGCAGCAGTTGAAACTCAGAGCACCAGTTCTGAGGAACTTGTTCCGAGCCCTCCTTCACCACTTCCACCCCCTCGTGTTTACAAGCCCTGTTTTGTCTGTCAAGACAAGTCATCCGGCTATCACTATGGTGTCAGTGCGTGTGAGGGATGTAAGGTGAGTACCATAATCTCCCTTTCCTTTCATGGGACTGCATTTTGTATGAGAGAGGGGCACATGAGTGCTGCTTGGTGTGACTTGGTTGGCTGCAAACATGCCTGTGCTTCCTTGTGTGAATTAGTTCTGATGCCTGAGCCAAGTAATTGAGCATCATGCCTGGAACTGCTTCCCTTCATAACTTTAGCCAAGTATTGACTAACATGAGGGGAGCGAGTGCACCCTTACTAAGTTTGCGGATGACACCAAGTTGGGAGGGAGTGTCGATCTGCTGGAGGATATTGAGGCTGTACAGAGGGACCTGGACAGACTGGATCGATGGGCTGAGGATGTTTGTCTGTGTTTAAATAGACCCAAGTGTGGGGTCCTGCATTTCGGTCACAACAATCCCGTGCAATGCTACAGGTTGGGAGCAGGGTGGCTGGAGAGCAGTCTGGCAGTGAGAGACCTGGGGGTTCTAATTGACAGGAGGCTGAATCTGAGCCAGCAGGGTGCCCAGGTGGCCAAGAAGGCAAATGGCATCCTGGCCTGGATCAGAAACTGTGGGTCCAGCAGAAGTAGGGAGGTTATTGTCTCCCTGTACTCAGCACTAGCAAGGCCACACCTTGAGGACTGGGTCCAGTTCTGGGCACCTCAGGACAAGAGAGACATTGAGGGGCTGGAGTGAGGGCAGAGGAGGGCACCGAAGCTGGGGAAGGGCCTGAAGAATCAGTCTGATGAAGAGAGATGGAGAAAGTTGGGGCTGTTTAGTTTGAGGAAGAGGAGGCTGAGGGGAGACCTC
>JAOXOE010000506.1:25220681-25231449 GCA_028565055.1 Phoeniculus purpureus
ATGCCACTGAGCAGAGCCTGGCTCCATCCTCCTGACACCCACCCTTCACATATTTATCAACATTAATGAGGTCACCCTCAGTCTCCTTTTTTCCAAGCTAGAGAGCCAGCTCCCTCATCCTTTCGTTATCAGGGAGATGCTCCACTCCCTTCATGCAGGCTTTCCAAGAAACATTTTTGTGCCCGGTGAGTTTGACCTACTTTCCGTGTCCCTAGATGTACAAACTTGCATGTGGTAACATTAAAATGCATGATGTTTAAAAATGGATTCACATTACTGAATGATTCAGAATTGCTTATGTATTATTTATCACAGAATCACAGAACATGAGGGATTGGAAGGGACCTCGAAACATCATCTACTCCAATCCCCCCACCGTTTATCAGTGAAGTCAATAATCATGTTATACGGAGACTTCATAAGAAGTTATTTCATTCTTTGTTAGTAGATTATCAATATACAGACTAAGCAACACTGAGTCAAGAAGAGTCAGCACTGTACTCACTAACTTCCATTATGATTTGCTATTTACAATTAGTTTTGGAGATGGTATAGTTACCAAGACTTGTTTTTCTTGTCTAGATAACACCTTTTACAGGGACCGTTGCTGAATGTCAGACGGTAGTTAGACTGTCACACAGCAACAAGCCAAGTGATGTGCTTTTGTCATTGCGTTTGCCGGTCAGATTTGCAATCACCTCAAACAGGAGTGTCAGGTTGGCTTTCTCTACGTGTCTGCAAAGTGGTTTTGTGCATTTATTAATCTGATTTGCTGTCATGCTTGCCACTGTGCTCTTGCCAAGGAGAGGCAGAACTATCAAGGTCAAGGCTGTCCAGAGTCAGGCTGTTCAGAGGAGGGGAATGGAGCTGGGGAAGGGCCTGGAGAGATTGAGAGAGTTGAGGCTGTTGAGTTTGAGGAAGAGGAGGCTGAGGGGAGACCTCATCGCTCTCTACAACTATCTGAAAGGACACTGTAGAAATTTTGGTGCTGATCTCTTCTCACAGGTCATTAGCAACAGAACCAGAGGGAAGGGCTTCAAGCCTCAACAGGGAATGGTTAGACTGGCCACCAGGAAGAGATTCTTCCCAGAGAGAGTGGTCAGGCCCTGGAATGGGCTGCCCAGGGTGGGGTTTGAGTCTCCATCCCTGGATGCATTTAGAAGTTGTTGAGATGTGGTGTTGGGGGATCTGGCTTAGGGATGAACTTGTAGAGTAGGGTTTGCTGTTTGGACTCGATGATCCCGGGGGTCTTTTCCAACCTTAGTCAGTCTGTGAGTCCATGTCCCACCTAAGCACTGATGGGTGACTGGCGCAGGCAGCTTTCTGCTCTCCGGGGCTGGCTGTTGTCACTCCAGCCGGCAGTGCCACCTGCTGATACCTGACGGTAACTCGCTCCAGCGTAGCGGTGCCTAATGGAATGAAGCTGTCGGGTATCTCTTTGTACACCCGAATGTCTTAGCACCGCTGCAGAGCTGTCAGTCCTGAATGAGCTCAGAGGGCTTTTCCAACCTCAGTAACTGTGTGTGTTTCTGAGCTCTAATCCAGAACACTGAGG
This sequence comes from Phoeniculus purpureus, assembly GCA_028565055.1. NCBI lineage: Eukaryota > Metazoa > Chordata > Aves > Bucerotiformes > Phoeniculidae > Phoeniculus > Phoeniculus purpureus. The sequence goes on from JAOXOE010000506.1 coordinate 25,222,237, forward strand.
AGCTTCTGTGATTTGGAGCCTGTAGCAAAACCAAACCTCTCTCCAACTCTGCCACTGAGACGACAATCATTTCCTGCAGATCGCCAGGACCTCGAAGAACCAGTGAAGGTGGATAAGCTGCAGGAGCCACTGCTTGAAGCGCTGAAAATCTACATCCGAAAGAGACGACCCAACAAGCCTCACATGTTCCCAAAGATCCTAATGAAAATCACAGATCTGCGCAGCATCAGTGCAAAAGGTACCCTGTCTCCCAGTAATTCAGCAGCAGCGTCAGTGTTGACTTTAAGAGGAGACTGGGCTAGAGACCAGGTTGTGATGGCTTTTTTTTAAGGTATCTAGGAAAGTTGCTCCAACAGCTGCCTGAGCTGTGGTCTGTGGTGCTGAAGGTTCAGAACCTATTTGATCCAGGAATTTGCAGACATTTACACAAGGATGGGATTTGGTTTAACGTTTGATGTAGCTTTGTGTGGTGTGAAACACACACAGTCCCACTGCTGTCACACTCAGGGCACCACAGCATAAGAAGGACATTGAGGGGCTGGAGCGGGGCCAGAGAAGGGCAGCAAGGCTGGGGAGAGGGGCTGAGGGAACTGGGGTTAGTGAGTCTAGAGAAGAGGAGGCTGACAGGAGACCTCACTGCTCTGCACAGCTCCATCAAAGGAGATTGTAGTGAGACTGCTGCTGCTCTCTTCTCCCAAATTCCTGATGATAGGATGAGAGTGAACAGCCTCCAGTTGCATCAGGGGAGGTTCAGATTGGATCTTCAGAAGAATTTCTTTCCTGAGAGAGTGGTTGGGCACTGGAACAGGCTGCCCAGGGAGGTGGCAGAGTCCCCATCCCTGGAGGGGTTTAGAAAAGCAAGTAGCTGGAGCACTTGAGACCGTGGTGAAGTAGTTAGGGAGCTGTTGGGCTGAGGACTGAGCTTGATAACACTGGAGATCTGAACATCACCCCACTGGCCAAACCAGAGCACTACAGGCCACAGCCAGGCTGTCCTTCCAACACCTCCAGGGATAGGGACTCCACCACTGCCCTGGGCAGTCCAGTCCAGGCTCTGATCACCCATTCAATGAGGAAGGGCTTCCTGACACCCAACCTAAGCTTCCTCTGGTGCAGCTTCAGGCCCTGCCCTCTTGTCCTGGCACTTGTTGCCTGGGAGAAGAGCCTGACCCCCACCTGACTGCAACCTCCCCTCAGGGAGCTGGAGAGAGAGGGAAGGACCCCCCTTGAGTTTCCTCCAGACCCTCAGCCTCTTCCCATCAGCCTCTCCTTCCAGTCCCTTCCCCAGCCTTATTGCTCCTCTTGACCCGCTCCAGCCCCTCCATCTCTTTCATCAAGTGAGGCACTTTGTTACAAAGTCTTCAGCCTGATGACTGTCTCTTGTAAGGAGTGAAGCAGTCTACTTCCATAACCTTGTACACAGGAATCACAGAACGTTAGGGATTGGAAGGGACCTCGAAAGACCACCCAGTCCCATCCCCCTGCCACAGCAGGATCCCCTAGATCCAGTTGCACAGGAACATGGCCAGGGGAGTCAGAGAAGGAAGCACCAAGCCCATTACAGTAACAGACCTCAAAATTACTCCTGTCGATGCTAACAAGGAGGAAACTGTCCAAACCCCCACTAATGGGAAGAACTTTGTCTCCTCTGTGCAGGTGCAGAACGTGTCATCACCTTGAAAATGGAAATCCCTGGATCCATGCCACCTCTCATCCAGGAAATGTTGGAGAACTCTGAAGGACACGAACCGCTGACCCCGACCTCAAACGGAAACCCTGCAGACCACAGCCCCAGCATCTCCCCCAGCTCAGTGGATACCAACAGCGTCAGTCAGTCCCCGATGGTGCAATAGGACATTTTCCAGCTCCTTCAGACATTCCTTATGACCTGATATCCAGGGATGGAACGAACAACGTTTTCACTGCTGCTTAGTTTCAGGACTGAATCTCTTACCTATGTTCGAGTGTCTCTGTATAGAGAACCCCACAAGGACCAAGACGTTTCCTATGTATCGCTATTTACTCCTCCCTCGCTGATTAAACTCTTAGAAGACTTTTGAACCTCGAAATCAGTTCATTTCATGCAAAAAAACCACCCCCAACCCCTAGTTAAGCTTCTGTTTTCTCCTCTGAACATTCACGCTTGCATGGGGACAACTCAGATCTCAACCTCTCAACGGCGGTTGCTTTCCCGATGACTTTGTACATACAGACGTATGGCTGTGCTCTCGATCCGGGATGTTTGGTGCTTTCCTTTCAGACTCGCAAACCCAAAACGATCCAAGACACCGCCCCTCCGAGCAGGACTCCTGTGCCCATCCAGAGAAGGATGTGGAAAGGACCCTCTCTTGAGTGTAATCTGAACCCTTGGCTTTGATGCCCTCAATTTGTGTCTCCTTCTGTGTAAAAAGTCAAAGTGAAAATTCAGGAGAGACACCGGCTATCAGCAGTAACGACCCCTGTCGGCTCTTCAGATGTCATCTGTTCCACAGTTAACGTCACTTTAAAATGGAAAGAGGCGGTTTCTCACCCGGCTCCACACAGAACCGGCTCTGTTTCTACCCCAACGATAGCCTCCAAGGCAGAAACACTCTGTAGTGTTACCGTGTCTTTGTTTACTTCTTCACAAGCCATCAGGGGAACTTCATGGGATGAGAAGCAGCAGATGCAGCGACAGCTTCTGGATCGGCGAGTCCAGGATAGTTCCTTATGCTGGGAATCAGCTGGGTTTATCTGGCTGTCTGGTTGCTGGGACTTCCAGGAACACAAGGAACCTGTCACCTTGGCCTTGTTCAATCACCGTGGAGCAGAGTGAAAACTGTGGTAGAGTGGTTAACGGATTTAAAGTGTCAGTTCTTAGGTTTCATTTAAAGCACTAGTGGATTTTTCGTTGGTTTTATATATTCTAGCAAGTCTGTGATGTACTTTCACTGGCTCTGTTTGTACATTGAGATTGTTTAATGATGCTTTCTATGGTCATATCCTGTTTACCTTTTTTCCATGGAGTCTCCTGGCAAAGAATAAAATATATTTATTTTAAAAAAAAAAAAAACAACCCTCAACAGTGTAGAACCAGAGAGTTGCAGAAGGTTTTGGGATACCTGTCCCTGCTGCCATGGTTCCTTCACACCCTTTAGTTTGACCAGAAGGTATTGACGCAGCTGTAGAATAATCACAACTGGAAAGGACCTCCAGGATCATCAAGTCCCTGGCCGGAAGGGACCTCCAGGATCATCAGGTCCAGCCCTCATCCCAACAGTTCTAACCCCTACACCATGGCCTCAAGTGCTCTAACTGCTTGGTTTGTAGACACCTCCAGGGATGGGGACTCCACCATCTCCCTGGGCAGCCTGTTCCAGTGCCCAACTGCTCTCTCAGCAAAGAACTTCTTCCAAAGATCCAATCTAAACCTCCCCTGACGCAACTTGAGGCCATTTCCCCTCGTCCTATCATTAGGAATTTGGAAGAAAAGCCCAGCAGCAGCCTCGCGGTGAGGGGGCTGTGGAAAGCTGGGGTCTTCCCAACCTTTGCTGATATCTTACAGTGGGGGATTGAGAGCTCGTGAGCTCTATACAGTGTCCTTAAAGAGCTGCCAGCAATGTTCTGCTCCCTTGTCCCTGAGGGCCGTTTTCCAGCAGGTCCTACAGACTAACTCCTCTTAAAATTCAGTCACAAGTTGACTCTTTAACTGAACAAGCGGCAGTACCTCTAGTCCAAGTCTCTCACACACACAATCCCAGAGCATTAGGGATTGGAAGGGACCTCGAAAGATCATCCAGTCCAATCCCTCTGCCACAGCAGGGTCCCCTAGACCAAATCTACTACTGGGTGCCCCTGAGCAGAGGCTGGCTGCATCCTCCTGACGCCCGCCCTCTCCACATTTCTCAGCAGTAACAAGGTGACCCCCTCAGTCCCAAGTTTTCCATTTTTTAATGTTTAAACTTCATTTCAAAAAGCAGGTCTGCAGGTCGCACCCATGACAAAATGTGCTTTAGCACAGCTGCCTAGAACATCTCTACAAGCCAGTCAGACAAATACAGAACATTTCAATGAGTAAAAAAGAGCTTAAAACTGTAGGTGTAAGAACCAAGGGTTAAAATGCCTACACACGAGAATAAAAACCATCGCTTACGGGGCTCACGGGAAAAGAAGTCAAATGTACAAAAGTCTGCGACAAAAAGGGACCAAAAGGACAACACGAGGGATCAGTTGGAAAACATTAGGGTGCTCTTCAGGCACCGGAATTAATTGAACATATCAAAATCATCCTCCTCATCCGACTCGGCAAAGTATTTCACTTCTTTTCTAGCCCGGCCTGTCCGGGGCTTTGGGGCGGTTTCAGAGGCGAAGCTGGACTGGAAGATTTCCACGTCGGAATCCTGGTCGAAAGCCGCCTTCTTGGATTTCTTTGGGAAAGAGAAGAGAAAAGAAAGAGGAGCTGTGATGCTGTTTGTGTTTCACAGAATCATCACAGAACATCAGGGACTGGAAGGGACCTCGAAAGACCATCCAGCCCAATCCCCCTGCCGCAGCAGGATCCCCTAGAGCCAGTCATGTTGGTCTGGTTAATACAGAGACCTGAAGCGAGGCTTCTCCACCAGCTAAGCACATGGGACTCCTCAGTATCCCATTAGCAACCCGCCAACAGCAACAGGAAGCTTCTACAGAAAGGAGCCCATTAGGTTCTTGCCACAAGGAGAAAAAGCGTGAACTGACCTTGCTGGGTGCTGCTTTAGGAGTTTTCTTCCCAGGGTTGTACTCCCCTTCGTTTTCTGAACTGGATGTTTTCCTTTTCTTTGCCCCTCTACCCTTCCCTGAGTGAGAGAAGATGGTTTCAGTTTGCAGCCCTTTGTTTTCCTTCATAAATAAAACTTGAGGGGCTAGAGTCGGTCCAGAGGAGCAACGAGTCTGGGGAAGAGACTGGAGGGAAAGGCTGATGGGGAGAGGCTGAGGGAGCTGTGGGTGTGAGAAGCTGATCTCAAAGACAATAAGCAGCAAGGGGGGGGGTTGGAGCAGCAGTGAAAGTTCATAAAAAAAAAAAAATATCACAGAATCATCCTGACTGGAAGGACCTCCAAGAGCATCAAGTCCAGCCCTCAGCCCAACAGCTCCCTAACCCCTACACCATGACCTCAATTGCACCAGCTACTCAGTTTTTAAACCCCTCCAGAGCTGGGGACTCCACCACCTCCCTGGGCAGCCTGTTCCAGTGCCCAGCCACTCTCTCAGCAAGAGCTTCTCCCTAAGATCCAATTTAAACCTCCCCTGCTGCAACTTGAGGCCATTTCCCCTCGTCCTATCATTAGTGATTTGGGAGAAGAGACCAGCACCAGCCTCGCTCCTTTGAGGGAGCTGTAGAGACCAGTGAGGTCCCCTCTCAGCCTCCTCTTCTCTAGACCCAATAGCCCCAGTACCCTCAGCTGCTCTTCACAGGGCCTTCAGAGCTCTCCCCAGCCTCTGTTTATCAAGGAAAGCAGCAGGACACTCTCCTTACAGAAAGGCTAGTGGCTCTATAGTTTACCAGCGATTAACTTAGTAAAAAAAAAAAAAAAAAAAATCAACATTCTTTACTAGAAGGGGTCTGACCAGAGAGCTCAGCCTTGAGCGTCAGCACAGCCCCAAGTCTCCTCTTACCTTTGGGTGCTGCAGTCTTCTTTGGAATGCCAAACTCTGAGTCAGAGTCGGAGTTTACAGTTTCCACCTTCTTGGCCTTGGGAGCTCTTCTAGGTTTGGGGGGCGCGTCTAGTTTTGCTGTTAGGAGATAGGAAATAGGTGAAATTCACACACTGGCTGGAAGCATTTAATGCTGTTAGACCCTCCCGTTACAGCAGCACAGAGTTATTGAGGCTGGAAAAGACCTCTGAGACCTGTGTCCTGGGCTGCTATCAAAAGCAGCAGGGACAGTCAGTTGAGGGAGGGGAGTCTCCCTCTGTACTGTGCACTGCTGAGACCCAACCTGGAGTCCTGGGTCCAGTGGTGGAGTCCCCAACAGCAGGAGGTCAGAGAGCTCCTGGAAAGGGTCCAGAGCAGAGCAACTCAAACACTCAGAGGGCTGAAGCGCCTCCCTTGTGAGGACAGGCTGTGACCCTTAAGATTCGTAGATGACATGTTCTGTGTGTCTTTTTCCACACACTACTGACCGTAGTACTCTCCGTCAGCACCTCCATAATCATAAAACACGTGGAATAACACTGCAGATACTGGGAAACATGACACTGGTGACAGCCCAGCAGTCTACAGTCACTAGAGAAATCACATGGGGAACACGTCAGCGAACAGGGGTGTCTCCGCAAACTTGATGGCCGTGATGCCTTCAACTGCTACTCACTGAGGAGTCACTGCATAAAGACATTTAAGTCTTCCCAGATCTCTGTGATGACTCAGCTCCCAGTATCAGTATTATTACAGCAAAAAGCCTCCTTTGGCAACTTGAGTGGGGAAATAACCTGTGCTGGCTACAGCAGGATCTCAGACAGGACTTGGTGAGGGAAGCAACACCACTGAGGCCAGAAGTCAGGAACCCAGGGTCATCTAGCTTCACCTATTTCTTGCAGATAAAACCCTCCCATAGTTCAATGTCTCAAAGCCTGACCACCGATTCATGTGTGCAGAGTGTTGTGTCAGCGTGGTGGCCAGTGGAGAGAAAAACATCACAGTGTTAGGGGTTGGAAGGGATCTCAAAAGAACAGCTAAGTCCAATCCCCTCTGCCAGAGCAGGATCATTAAGGAGCTAGAAGTTCACACCCTGTGCTGAATTTCACTGAGGTTAAGACACACACAAGTCTCAGTCTGAAGACGTAAAGCCAATGCAAAGGTGGAAAGAGCTGAATCTTAAACAAGGGGCTGGCTGACAGGCAATCCCTTACCTACCCTTTTTAGCAGCTACTGTTTTACTTGGAATCTTCTCTGTTTCTTTGGAGGCAAAAGATGAGAAAACAGGAGCAGAATCCTCCTCTTCACTGTCCAGTTTTGTTGCATCTGCAATCACAGACTGTGTTCAGCATAAGGTTCGTTCATTGTGCGTTTGAAATCATCACTATTGACGACAGTTCAAAATAACCTTGAGATAGTGCTGGATCCTACAAGGTTGGCTATGGACGGACTGGGACTTTGTCCTCTAGGACACAGGTTTTCTTCTTTTAAAGCTCAGTACCTCCCGCCCTCTTTCCCTTCACAAAACTGGACATCCACCTTCTAGAACCACCGAGTAGTCTGTGTGTAACACCAACCCACTCATGTGTTCCACAACTGTTGCTGTAAGGCTGACGAGAACAAAACTCACCATCATCTGTCTTCTGCGAGTACGAGGGGAAAGAAAATATGTTCCCGAAGTCTTGGTTCTTCTTGTCTTGAGGCCTCTTCCTACTTTCAAACAGGAAAAAGAAATGTGAGCTGCGTGAACTATGCTTTGAAGTTCACAGCCAATGTGATATCCATGAGGTTGAATTCCTGGTGCAGCATGACCAGTCATTTCTAGCATCACATCTGCAGCAGGCCAACTCCTACAGCTGCCCTTCTGTCATGAACTTCAGGCACTTACAGTTAACACAATTCCTTCTCTTGCAATATTCCTGTTCACCAGCCTGACAGATGACACTGCTGGCCCCAAGGTTGCTCCCAGCTGTCCCCCAAGGTGCTCAGTACTGTTTACATCTGCATAGGTCAATTTTAAGGCTGAAATACCACCTTATACATTGTCAGATCATTCAATCCCTCCCCAGAAAGTCTTCTTGAATTTATTACTCAAGCTGAGAGTAACAACAGGTTGATGCTGCTCGGTCTTGCTTAGAGACTTGTGCGTTACAGGAACAGACTGGTACAGACAGACTATGGAGCCCCAGTACTTACTCCGGAGATGGCTTCGACTTGGCTGGGGAGAACTCGTACTCATCTTTTTCTAAACTGTCCGAGGGAACAAACTCATCCTCTCTGTCATTTGTAACTGGAGAGGATTTTACTTTGAGCTCATCCAAATCGTTATTATTGTTGGCATCATCGTCGTCATCAGCATCGTCTTCTTCTTCAGAGAAGTCAAAGGTGTACTTGGGCCTCTCGGCTGAAAACAATCACACACAGGCACATTTCAATAGAGCTGCTGATGTCAACAGATGGATCAAGCAGAAATCCCTACACAATCCCTGCCTCAGAGCACTCAAAATAGACGGGGAAGAGAAACTGGTTTGAGGCTGGAAGAATGAAAGGATGTTCTTTACAGTGGATCCAAACATCCAACACCAGTGATCTCCTGCTACAGCACCTGAGGCCACGGTCTGGGGGTTAGGGAGATGCTGGGAGGAGGGCTGGGCTTGATGATCCTGGCAGTTCTTTCTAGCCATGATGATTCTATGATGCTATGAACTCTTCAGCTTCCTGCTCCTGACATAAAGTTTTCTCACTAGCTACGCAGTGACGACAACATAAGGCAACCTATCTGCAGGAGGTCAAGTCCTAAAGGAAGGCTGTGGCCAAAGCTGAAGCTTTCAGTCACAATGTGCAATTCACAAGAGCTTTTGTGGGTACCTGCAGCTCTCCGAAGCAGAGAGTCTCTTGGAATAATCACAGGTTCATTCTCTTCTAAATCACTTTCAGATTTGGATTCATCATCTGACCACGGGTTTCGTTTCTTCACTTTTTTGGCCCCAGATTTGGTAGACGACGGTGTTCTTCTTACCCTGGTACCTGCCATGAGGTAGAACATTTACTACAGTAGGGGAAAAGGTATTTTCGTCTTTTCTGACGATTTATGCTGCACAGATTTAGTACATTTAGCATAAATCTTTATTTTAAAAGGCTTGTTTTAAAGGTTTATTGTAAAATTAGGGGTTATTCAGCCTGGAGAAGAGAAGGCTCTAGGGAGACCTTATAGCAGCCCTCCAGTACCTGAAAGCCAGACAGGGTCTTACGTACACAGACGTGTATGGAGTGACAGGACAAGGGACAATTCAGCTTGTAAACTGAAGGAGCACAGATTCAGAAACAAGGAACACATTATAAGGAACAAATTCTTCGCTACAAGGGCAGTGAGACACTGGAACAGGTTGCCCAGAGAACCTGTGGATGCCCCTCTCTGGAAACGTTCAAGATCAGGTTTGATGGGTCTTTGAGCAACCTGGTCTAGTGGGAGGTGTCCCTGCCCATCTAGGTGATCCTGCTCTGGCAGGGGGATTGGACTAGATGATCTTTCAAGGTTCCTTCCAATCCCTAATGTTCTGT
>JAOXOE010000506.1:25244701-25262543 GCA_028565055.1 Phoeniculus purpureus
GTCTCTTCTCCCAAATTACTAATGATAGGACGAGGGGAAATGGCCTCAAGTCGCATCAGGGGAGGTTTAGATTGGATCTTGGAAGAAGTTCTTTGCTGAGAGAGTGGTTGGGCACTGGAACAAGCTGCCCAGGGAGGTGGTGGAATCCCCATCCCTGGAGGTGTTTAAAAACCAAGTAGCTGGAGCACTTGAGGCCATGATGCAGGACTTAGGGAGATGTTGGGCTTGATGACCCTGGCAGTCCTTTCCAGCCATGATGATTATATAAAAACACATTTTAAGAAGCTCTGAATATTACAACCTCTGACTTTCAGACTCACCTGATCTGTCATAATCATAATTTTTCCGTATCTCAAACTTTTCAGTGATTCTGGGTCTTCATAGCTTTTCTTGTACTGTAGTCCAACTATTTTGATGATGTTATTGATCTCTGCATTTTCCATGATCTGTATGAAGGTTATAATGCAGTCAGTGTAAAAAAAGCAGACATTCAGAAGGATCTCAGTCGCTTTGATATGGGTTTATAGTTACTTTTTCAGTGTACCACTGCCTCACCTTCAGGACCTTTTTACACCCAGCCCCTGTGCACTTAGGAATGCAAACTCTTAAGATTGTACTGCTCCCTTTCACTTTGGGTCCAGAAGGCAGGGAGAAAAGTGTGTGTGACAGAAACCCATCCCACGAAGCCACTTTTCTCTTTCTGCTATTTCCATGGGCGTCTGCAGCACAAGTCTTACAAAGCATAGGGTGCAGCAGAGGTAATGCTGCTGCCTCACACTGGAAGTCAATGAAACAACATGGCAAAGCAGGGACTACAAAAGTTCAGAGTTTTAAGCATTCCTATCACAGAACTGTCTTGGACCTACCTGTTTGTGAGAAGCTTCTCTAACATTGAGAATTTTACCCCTGAGTGGGAATACTCCGTATCTGTCTCTACCAATAACTCCCAAGCCAGAGACAGCTAGAGATTTGGCTGAGTCGCCTTCTGTTAGTATTAATGTGCAGTCCAAGGAATGTTTGCCACCTGCAGCCCAGGAAGAAGCAGCAGCAAGGTAAAAAAAAAAAACCACCAAAAAGCAGAACTTTAACTCAAATAACAGAAATACATGTCATGAATATTCTTCCTACTCTAGGTCAGGGAATTTAAATAGGTGGCCAAGGCAGCCAATGGTATCCTGGGGTGGATTAGAAGGGGGTTGGTTAGTCGATGGAGAGAGGTTCTTCACCCCCTCTACTCTGCCCTGGTGAGACCACAGCTGGAATCTTGTGTCCAGTTGTGGGCCCCTCAGGTCCAGAAGAACACAATGCTGCTGGAGAGAGTCCAGCACAGAGACAGAGATGATGCAGGGAGGGGAGCATGTCCCTGCTGAGGAAAGGCTGAGGGAGCTGGGTCTCCTGAGCTGGGAATAGAGGAGACTGAGGAATGACCCCATGAATGTTGATCAATATGGAAAGGGCAGGTGTCAGGAGGACGGAACCAGGCTCTGCTCCGGGGCAGATAAGACAAGGGGCACTGGGTGTGAGCTGAAACAGAGGAGATTCCACATCAATGTGAGAAGGACCTTTTTCCCCAGTGAGGGTGACAGAGCCCTGGAAGGGGCTGCCCAGGGGGGTTGTGGAGTCTCCTTCTCTGGAGACATTTCAAACCCGCCCGGCCATGTTCCTATATGACTGGATCTAGAAGATCCTGCTGTGGCAGGGGGATTGGACTGGATGATCTTTCGAGGTCCTTTCCAATTCCTCATGTTCTGTGAGTCTACCATTTAATTCTAGCTAAAAAAAATTTTAGAATACTAGAAAAAATATTTTAAAAATATACAAAAGGATGAGAAATACCCAGGACTAACATTACAATGTCTTTGAAAAAGCCTATGAAACATTAAAGACTTTAAACCCAAGTGCACTTACCAGCATCATTAGCATCATCCAGTTTTGGAATGCCCTTGATTTTACTGTGTTTCACTGATGAACATTTCTTGTTCAGCTGAGTTTGTGCCTTGAATTTGACCCAATTCAGAATACTCTCTATGATACCACAGTTAGAGGCCTGAAAGCAATAGATCACAACTGAGGATGAAAAAAGTGAATGTTCACACAGCAGACTTATCTCTCAAGGAATTAACGCATACCTTACTGTCTAGCATTTCATGTACACAAAAGCTTCCATTACTAAGGCCCAACATTGAGCCAAAGTTCCTTCACCCCATTTTCATACTACACTGATGTGACTAAGTACCATAATTAACTTCATAACACACACACTCAATCCAGCACATCGACTCCTGTTTCACAGAGAATAAACACTTTACTTACTGCTTTAAAAAACTTCTCAGACAGCTGGCACTTGGACCCAAAACTTTTAGGCTGCAATGTCATGTTTTCCTTTGTCTGGGAATCAAACGATGGGTTCTCAATCAAGCAATTCACAAAAACCCATATATGATTCTTCACCTGTTGAAAACACAGAAACCGATTCACTCAACAAAATGAAGAGACTCATCTTTGTCAAGACTTTGGGATAAATTTACTTGCCTGAAATGGTTTCACTGAAACTCCAGCTTTATTCTTCTTCTTCACCACTTCGATCAGTTTGCCCACAACCTGATCCACCACGTAATCAACGTGTCTACCACCCTTAATGAGAGAACAAGAGGAACAAACCCATTCAGCATCCTCCTAGCTTTTAGCTGCATTAACAGAGTTCCTGCAGTCATACTTCAAGTTGGAAATCCCTGCGCATTACGCTGCAGCATAACAAAGGGAGATTTATTTTACAAATGAAAAACCCTTCAGCATTGGGAGAGTCCAAGTGCAAGCTGATATAGTGACATCCTGCCACTCTAAAGAAGAATAAATCCATTTCCAAACTGTAAAGAAAGGCTACTACAAGAAAATACCAAATTACACAGTGCAAACACATTCCACAACTGAATGGCTTTTGCTCATCGCAGCACTGGAAACGTACGATTACAGACTATCTCAGTATTTCTGTATGAAAACTGTAGGGTTTCATTTTAGCACTTCATACATTTTGCTAAAACTAACATTTGACATAATAAAAACAGCTACTTACCAGTCATTCTTGTTCTTAGGAGATACTAGTTATTATAACAGTTCCCCATTCCTGTGTCCATTCTTAGTGTGGAGCAATGAGTGAGGGATGTTCAGAGCTCAACGATGGGAACCTTTCAACCATCTCACCAGTAGGTGACACGTTTACCCACTATGGAAGCATAACAGCCTATAACTGCCCCAACTGTCAGAGCATTTTGATACAAGACAGAGGAAGAAAAACATCCTCAAAATCTAGAGGGCTCTCAGCAATTATCGTTACTGTTTCATGAGAAAACAGCAAAACCTTCTTTTCCCAGGAGGTGACCACCATGTTTGAACCTCAGTCTGGCAAACTTCAGGATGCAAAGACATCTAGTAAATGGTAACAACTAAAATCACAGAATCCCAGAACATTAGGGATTGGAAGGGACCTTAAAAAATCATCCAGTCCAAACTCCCTGCCACAGCAGGATCCCCTAGATCAAGTCACACAGGATCTATAAATCCATGCCCAGCTGGGTGCCCTCTCTGTTCAATGGCATCAGACAGGACAGGGGGTGATGATGTCAGCTGGAACACATGGAGTTTCATCTCAACCTAAGGAAAAACTTCTTTCCAGTCAGGGTTATTAACTATTTGAAGGGGTTGCCCAGGGAAGCCATGGAGTCCCCTTCTCTGGAGATGTTTCAGCCCCAGCTGGATGTGTTTTTGTGGAGTTGATTGAGGCTTTTTAGGCTGTTCTGCTGTTCAGTAATTTCTATTCTGCTTGAGTAGGAGGGTTGGACTTGATGGCCTTTGCAGGCCCCTTCCAACCCTAAACAACTGTGTAAACTCTGTGTATATTTATTTCACTAGAGTAAATCCCAAAACTCTGAAATGATCCTGAATCTCTTGCTAAATTCCAGCAAATTTTCACAGGATGGGATGCTCCTTCTACCCAAATCTACTATCTGACACTGCATCTGTAGTAGCTGGGCATTTCTGCTGCTAGGATCAGTAGTATTACAGTCAGCAGTGCCCACATACTAAAAATATCCTTAGACTGCCATGTTAATAACTCAAGTTTCTACTACAATTTCTACTACAGCTACTATTTGACATTTAGGACAGGAGAAGACCATATTCAATCAGTTTAACCTTTAGTGAGACTTGTGTATATCTGCACAGTGATCTCCCAAACTGCCTCCCCAGAGCCTGATGCTGAATTCTGTGGTTGGTCCACAGCAAAATTATGGATAAATGGGGGACCTGACCAAGACAACAAATTGACAAGAAGAAAGCCAGGCAGCTGTGCCTCAACACATTGCCTGCCCTTCTACACACCCCTCAAAAAAAAAAACCCCAACCCCATAACAAAACCCCATCAACCTAAAAAAGCTCATTTGGAATTTAAAGCAGGTGGAGGGGAAGTTACGACTGGGTGAACTTTATCCAGAAACAGAAACGAAAAGCTTTCAGCAAACAGCGATAAATAACCAAGAAACAGCTGAAATGAGCTCCTCACCTGTTAGCAGATAAGGGGACAGGCTGTTGACGCAGTTAGTTACTAGCCATTATGTCTCATCAGTGGGTAGTTGCACATCAATTGCTGGTGAGGTGGTTCACCGGCCCCGAACATTCCACATCCAGTCACACACATAAGGCATGGATCGGGAGAGCGGGAGAAACTAGACATTACAACACTTACCTTTGAGGAATACACACTACTTTTGCTATGTCTTAAAGAATATACTATAACAAGGTACGTGTAACCTTACGGTGGGTTTTACTTTCAGAATGATTTTACTGCAGTAGATTCAAACGGGATAAAAATAGTTCACTCCTTTTGTATTTCATCAAGACCATGTACGCTCACACAAACCATCACTACCACTGGTAACGACTGCTGTGCTCTAAAAAGTAGCACACATCAGACATACTGCTGAGTGTAGTTCGACTGTGTTCAATTGCTCTGCCAGATGCTCTCATGCAGAAGATTCTCTCACCTATTTATTTTTACTAGCCCAGAGTCATTATCAAACATCTGACTAGGCACCACCTTAGCACACAATTTTATCAGTTACATTTCTTTATCACTTCCATTTCTTCATCATTTACCTCTTCATCATTTCCATTTCTTCATCAATTACATTTTCTAAATCATTTACCTTTTTTAATCATTCATGTTTTTATCATTTAATAGAACTACTCACCTTTGTGGTAGCTATACTATTGACAAAGCTGATTTGCTGGAACCCTTTCTCACTTAAAGTGAGGCACACGTCCCATCGCTCATTCACGACTTCATGAATAACTTTGAGCGCGACTCCAGTTTCATCCAGCTTGTCTTTTACGTAGAGATCTACGTAACTGCGAAACCTATTTACCTGCAAGTAGTACAGATAGCCGTTACTATTCCTCACAAACACTCAGCACCCTTAAAACAATTTAAATGAGGCTCTTACAGGTAATTTCTTTCCATTCAACATGACTTTGACTCCTTTGCACGACCCAGCCAAATCATAGGCTCTTCTTGTCATGAGGGCCACAATATCCTTATCGAGTTTCTCCATTTTAAACTTTGCTAGATCCGGCTGGAATGTGATGCACGTGTAGTCCTCCCCATCAAAATGCTTAATCTTGGGTTCAGAGGTCTTCATCATGTTGTTCATCCAAGTCTTTGGAAACAAAACATTGTAGATGTTAGTCTACAACACCATTTCCGTTTGCCAACTAGGACTGCAGCAGCCACATAACAAACACCTCAGAGATTCCTGTAGAAGTTTCCTCTGGTAGAAGTCTATGTGTAAAATTAATTGCTTTGACAATATTTGCACCAGCCTCAGTGACAGCAGCATTGTGGTTTCTGTAAATATGCAGCTATCATTACACTGATGGACACGATCCTAATGCAAATTGAGTCAGTTCTGTGATGGACTCTACTAGACACAAGTGAGCTGAACATTCCTCACTGCCCCTGAGCTTAATACCCTCTATCTGCTACACACTTATGCAGAGAAGCTTATTAGTCTCTGTGCAAAGACCCTGTAGTCTCTGAGACCATACAATCACAGAATGGTTGAGGCTGGAAAAGCCCTCTGAGCTCAGCCAGCCCAGGACCTAGCAGCACCACAGCAGCCACAGCAGGGCACTAAGGGCCACAGCCAAGCTGTCCTTCAACACATCCAGGGATGGCGACTCCATCACTGCCCTGCACAGTCCAGTCCAGAGTCTGATCACCCTTTCCATGAGGAAGGGCTTCCTAACATCCAACCTAACCCCCCCTGGGTGCATCTTCAGGCCTTGCCCTCTTGTCCTGGCACTGGTTGCCTGGGAGAAGAGCCCAACCCCCACCTGACTGCAACCTCCCTTCAGGGAGCTGGAGAGAAGGAGAAAGTCCCCACCCCGAGCCTCCTCTTCTCCAGGCTAAACAGCTTTGTGGCTGTGCTATGTACCAAAGCATGCTTTTTCACAAACCAAGACTTGACTCAGGACTCTTGGGATTGTTCCCCGATTAAGAACACAGGCACATTTCCAAGACCAAGTAGAACACTGGTTTCCATGCTAAGTGGAAAGACTTTTTTGACACTATAACAGCAAAGTGTTTCCATTAAAGACAACCCTTGTCACTTGCACGTGGCTACACTTTAAACAGAAGACATTTGGTTTTCATTTTTAGTCATCTATGGAACATACTTCCTAAAAACTCCAGAACTCTAAGACACAGAGGAATCAACTCTACTGACTGAACTAGCTTGAACAACTCTACCCATCCACTTTAACATCCAATGGTTAATCTCATGAAATATGGAAAATGTGTTAAATTTTGATTTATAATTACAGCTAAGGAAAAGAGTTGAGATCGTTACTGTACCTGCTTGAAGCTGTGTTTGTATTCCTTGCAAGCAGTTTCAACTGTAAACTTCGTACTGAATATGTTACACAGCTTTGCACCATAGCCGTTGCGCCCACCTGAAAGCATAGCACCTATTTACGTGTATGTACAGCTGATCCATATTTATCATGTGCAGAGGGTCTGTCACTAAAGCAGAATATCCCTGTATAACACAAAAGCTGGGCCTCATGTCAACAGCTACAGATCATGTCTGATGCCACAGATGGGGTTCCATACTACCCAAACTCTGGGTAACTGCTTCTGCCTCAAACTGAGCAGTTTGTTCCTCTCCCCCAGACCAGGATGATCCCACTGCTTCCCTTACATTGATCAACCAGTTGCCTGCTGAAAGGCAAGAGACCTCAAAACCATGATCCAGCAACTGAAACTTAGGTCATTACTAGATCCAAATCACTCTGCAACCACACACAATCACAGAATTAGTCTCTAAGTTAACTAGACCAGGGTACTAAATGCCACAACCAGTCTGTCCTGCAACAGCTCCAGAGATGGGGACTCCACCATTGACCTGGGTAGTCCAGTCCAGGCTCTGATCACCCTTTCCATGAGGAAGGGCTTCCTAACATCCAACCTAACCCTCTCCCTGCAGCTTGAGGCCCCGCCTTCTTGTCCAGGCACTAGTTGCCCGGGAGAAGAGCCCAACCCCCATCTGACTGCAACATCCCTTCAGGGAGTTGGAGAGAGGAATAAAGTCCCCCCTGAGTCTCCTCTTCTCCAGGCTAAACACCCCCAGCTCCCTCAGCCCCTCCCCATCAGCCTTTCCCTCCAGTCCCTTCCCCAGCCTCATCGCTCCTCTGGACCCACTACAGCCCCTCAACCTTTTTCTTGAAGTGAGGGGCTCAGAATTGCCCCCAGTACTCGAAGGGAGGCCTCACCAGTGAGGCCCTCACATAACAATGTAGGCAAAATTTATAGGGTAGGATAGAAAGAACCAACTTCCATTCATCTAAATTACTGCTACTTCACATTTAGGCTAATAAATTTAGGACAATAAATCAAATTTAGGATAATAAATCAAATCTTAATTCAACACATTTATATTTTCCCTTAATTTCAAGAGCACAAATGCACACAAGAAAGTATGAAAACACATCGTGTTACTGAATAATGAGTAGTGACACTAAAGATGTAAAGTTCTCTGTAACCATATGTATTAAAAGAGAAAGTATGGTGTTTCCCTGAAGTCACTTTAACAAAGAGCTAAAGTAACACTGACTAAGTAATCACCAGTGATGAACAGAGTAGAAAAAGTAAGAAGAGAAAGCACCCTGAAAAGCAAACAGAAGGCTTAACTGAATAAAACAAAACATGCTACATAGTCTTGCCTGTAACTTTCTTCTCATCATCGTCGTAATTGCTGGATGTTAGCAGCTGCCCAAAGATTAAAGCGGGTACATACACTTTTTCTACTTTGTGTTCCACCACTGGAATCCCCTTCCCGTTATTCCAAATGCTGATAATGTTTGACTCCCTATAAAACAGGAAAGGCGTTAAACCAAACAATGTCATCTTGAAAAGACTCCCACATACATTTGACGATAAAGGCAATGATGATAGCATGTTTATTCACAGTTTAATCAACTCTTACAAGTACAAAGTCTTGCTTGTTTGTGATTATTAGATGTCTTAGAAAAAGAAGCTGAATTGCCCACATTTAAAATGATATTGTATCTTAATAAACCCACTCAAAAAACCTGTGTGAAGTGCTTTCAGTACCATCACAACGCCCAACTGAGTCCCAAAGTTTAGTGACAGAATTATAATTGTTAGAGACGTAGCCGGTCATGTTCCACTGAAAGCCTGACATCATTTGTTTGAAACTGTGATTTCTCAATTACTATGAACTTTGTTACTTATTTTACACTTCAGTGCCGAAATCCATCAACATCTGGCATCGCTGATACTTGTAGCTCTCAGATAGAACTTTCATTTTGGAATATTGAGCTCAAAGTCATGACAGGCCAAGGAGATTTGCGCTACCATTTCCCTCTGTAATAAAAGTGGTTGGGTCTCCAGAAACTGATAATGAACTGAAAACTTGGAGAGAAATAACTTACTGTTATATTAATCCTAAAGATTAGGCATGAAATTAGGTGTCTAACACATTTATTACTCAGTTAAATTTCACTGGAAAAGTACTACTAAAGGAATCCAAATAGCATCTCTTTAATTGCAGTATTTTCTCAGTGTAAAATCCCTACATTTCAATTTTAAAAAACAATGTTGACATATTTGCAGTCTGCAGTTTGAATGTGGTATCACATAACATTAGGGGTTGGAAGGGACCTCGAAAGATCATCCATTCCAATCCCCCACCACAGCAGGATCCCCTACACCAAGTATTACCAAGTTATTAAAACGTAAGCTCAGCCCAATGCTAACGGAGTTAATATAGAAGTTCACGAGGTTACTAAACCTGAAGGTTGACAGTTATAAGTAACATGGCTGGTCACAGAATCACAGATCATTAGGGATTGGAAGAGACCTCAAAAGCTCATCCAGTCCAATCGCCCTACCACAGCAGGATCCCCTAGATCCAGTTGCACAGGAACATGGCCAGGCAGGTTTGAAACATCTCCAGAGAAGGAGACTCCAGAACCTCCCTGGGCAGCCCCTTCCAGTGCTCTGTCACAGTCACATCCAGACAGGATTTCATCTAACCACCAACACCAGTGCTTTAGGAAAGCAAACTGCTATAAATTCAGAACAGTAGTACTTACTGCTAACCACTTTTAATTCACTGTTTTTCCTCTTAAAGCGAATGGAGATAATTCTAAGCCCATTATTTTTGTTTTTTAAAAAAAATCCTATTTCATATCCAATTCCATTTAGTAAAATCATTTGTATAGATAGGAACTACAATAGCACTACAATGGAAAGTAAATGAAAACATGCTTTTACTTACGGATCAATGGATATTTTAATACAAGTCATATTCTTGTCCCTCTGCTTATTGTCAGCAGCGTTTACTATGAAATAAAGTAGTACAAATGAACACTTTTAGAAGAACTAATTCATTACTTGATCTTTAAAACTGATTGCATACACATTCATAGAACCATAAAAATCATAGGATCATACAATGCCAGGGTTGGAAGGGACCTTAAAGATCACCCAGTTCCAACCCCTGCACAGGCAGGGACACCTTCACTAGAGCAGGTTACTCAGGGCCCCAAGTCAACCTGCCCTTCAATGCTGCCAGCGATGGATAGGGCAGCCACAGCTGCCTTGGGCAACCTGTTCCAGCATCTCCCCACCCTCACAGCAAAGAATTTCTTCCTCATGTCCAACCTCAGTCTCCCTTCTTCAAGTCTGGAACTCGTTCCCCTTGTCCTCTGTTTTGTCTTTGGAGGTTCTATATTTTATTACTAGAAATACTACTAAACTACTACTAGACTAGAAATATGGCCAGTTATCTCCAAGAAAGTATTTTTCAACCTTCTTAAAATTACTATTTCTAGTAGTTAAACTATCTTAGAAATCCATATAGAAGCACATTTTGTGAGCCTGTTCTCACAACTATTATTAATCCACTGCTACTCTCTTGCCATACTTGTTTGGATATTTACTACTCACAGTACACGGTGTATGTTAAAAAGCCTAGAAAATTATACCCATCACCACATCAGTCTCCCATAAGGCTAAAGCATTACTATTGTTCAAAATACTCACCAAGAATTTCATCAAAGATCTTGTACAAGCCTGGAACAAAGGTAACTTCTCTGCAATTCATTCCTACATCTTCATCATAAACCCACATTAGCTACAAGTAAACAAAACAAGACAAAAACAT
The DNA here is from genome assembly GCA_028565055.1 of Phoeniculus purpureus. Lineage (NCBI taxonomy): Eukaryota > Metazoa > Chordata > Aves > Bucerotiformes > Phoeniculidae > Phoeniculus > Phoeniculus purpureus. The sequence goes on from JAOXOE010000506.1 coordinate 25,255,444, forward strand.
TTACTGTCTTGCTCAATCAGTGTGTGATTCTCCACAATCATTTACTTTACCAATCCAATTGCTGTTGTCACGTAAGAAAAAAACCAAAGCAGGAATCTGGCAACAATTACAACTGCACCCACAATGACTACCCAGGATTTTCTGCTTGCTGGGGAATTCCAACAGTATGGACAGTGAAGTTCAAGGCAATTCGCAACTTAACAAAAACAGCTGGAAAACATGCCAGCAGGAGGCTTAAATTCTGTTTCAGCTGCCTTAAACAGACCAGTTTTTTTAGACCTAGTGCAAACGCTACTCAGGGACACATATATAGCCATGTGTGTGCGCTAACACATGCAGGCAGGTTAGTAACCACCCCCCTGCACACACACAGCCGCCTGCTTTTGTCTTGATTGAACCTCAAGATTTTCAGAGGATGTTTTCTCAGGTGGACCAAGCTCTGCTTTAAAAAGCCTTCTCAGTATTTAGAGTGGTAATTCAGAATACTCAGAGAAGTAAAGATGAACCCACTTATTAACCAGAAGCACAGAATCCTAGAACGCTCTAGGCTGGAAGGGACCTCTACGGGTCACAGAATCACAGAACATTAGAGATTGGAAGGGACCTCAAAAGATCATCTAGTCCAACCCCTCAGTCTTCTAGCCCATCCTCCCTATACAGCAACAACTCTACTTAGGTCAGGCTGCTAAGAGCCTCAACAAGCCTGACCTTCAATGACTCCAGGGATGGGGGCCCCCACCACCTCCCCAGGCAGCCCATTCCAGCCATGAACCACACTCACATTGAAGAACTTGTTTCTAATATCCAGCCTAAATCTCTCCTTCCCCAGCTTGAACCCCCTGCTCCTGGTCCTATCCGTACAAACCCTCTTGAACAACAACAACAGATCTTCAGATGGTAAATGCAGCGACACAAACCTGAGTTAGCGGTTCAACCGACCCAATATAGGTATCTGGACGGAGAAGTATGTGCTCAAGCTGAGTCTTTTTCTGATAAACTCTCTCAACAGACATCTTCTTTGAAGAGTCATTCTTATTAATGCTTTCTGAGTCTTCCTTTTTCGAAGCATTGATCTGATTATCAAATAATGTCTGAAAAGAGAAGACAACACTGGCAATCAAGCTCATTCAATTTGTCACTCTAAAGACAGAAACAAAAGCTGATGGATTTAAAATACAATCGGAACTTGTCACGTACTTTAAATGTTTTCAGGCAGATTAAGCTCAAGCTACTGTCTCAACAAAAGGAAAAGAATCAGATTATACAACAGTTTCTTAACAAACAGGAAGAGATTCAAACTTCAGCGATTTACTAAGAACGATGAAACAAAATAAAGAAACAACAGCAGATGACAACACTCTTTTGAGTTAGCTAGCAAAGAAGTGGGATCACAGAATCACAGAATCGTTCAGGTTGGAAAAAACCCCTGGGATCACTGAGTCCAACCATTAACCCTACTCTACAAGTTCACCTTTTTACATCTAAGTGACTTTTAAACTCATCCAGGGATGAAGACTCAACCACTCCGTCTGGCAGTCTGCAGTATCTGTTCCATCATCAAGAGGCAGTAACTGCTACTTCAATGAGGGAAGAACAATTAATGTTACCTAAAACTAATCTAATTTGGAGGAGGAAGGATACAGCAAGTTTTTCTCTGTGTGATCACAGAATCACAGAACATTAGGAATTGGAAGCGACCTCGAAATATCATCCAGTCCAATCCCCCTGCCACAGCAGGATCCCCTAGATCCAGTCACACAGGAACATATCCAGGCGGGTTTGAAACATCTCCAGAGGAGACTCCACAGCCCCCCTGGGCAGCCCCTTCCAAGGCTCTGTCACCCTCAGCATGAAGAGGTTCCTTCTCAGATTGATGTGGAATCTTCTCTGTTCCAGCTCACACCCATTGCTCCTTGTCCTACCACTGGATGACACTGAGAAGAGCCTGGCTCCATTCTCCTGACACCCACCCTTCACATATTTATCAACATTAATGAGGTCACTCCTCAGTCTCCTTTTCTCTAAGCTAAAGAGACCCAGCTCCTTCAGCCTTTCCTCATAAGGCAGACGCCCCACTTCCTTCAACACCTTCGTGGCTCTGCGCTGGACTCTCTCAAGCAGTTCACCGGATGTTGGTGTGGAGGACAGAGGATTTTTTAGCAGGCAAGCAACAGCATCCAACAAATTCCTCTTTCCCTTCTAGTGCTCAAATATTCAGGAGAGTCACTCTATCTCTTTGCAACACTGCAGCCTTAAGGGAAGCAGCAACTCAGTGAGGCCAAGAGGCAATGCTGCTGCACCAGCGCTCTGGTCAGCAAAACAGCAGAAGAAAAGGTAGCTGCTTAGGAAAAGCAAGAGAAGAGCACAGAAACAAGAGTTGGCAACAACATGGTGCTGCTTTCTTTCCTTCTCACTCTGCAGGCACCATCATGCTACCTGCGGAGGAAAGATAAGAGAGTAACTAATAGTATAAAACCCAACTGTTACGTTCATGATGATTTTGCTAGCTCAGCCTCAGTCAACAAAGAAAGAAGGTGGTCTGATCCAGATAAGGAAATGAAAGAACAGTCTGCTAACTCCTAAAGAGACAAATAAAAAAGTGTAGAGGACTCAGAGGTAATAACTTCCACCACCTACTCTGGCTTTTGGAAAGAATAAAGTGATAATTACCAGTAGCAAGAAGAATAAAAAAAGAACTATTTACACTGAAACAGACTTATTTTGGTTTTAAGAAGTTGCATTAACCCTTGGCACAGATTCACTTTAAGCAAGCATTTCCTAGAAGGGAATCACACATTTCCCTGCCCTCCATGAAAGGGCTAAGTGGTGTTCAAGGTCTTAAATTATCCTCGAGAGTCTCAGCTTTCATTTATCAGACTTGTGTGCTCTTAAGGTTGACAAGAGCCTTAAAAACACTGACAGAAGCAAATGATGAAATATCGCTTGTTTGAAACACTCTTCTCCCTCTCTGGAGACATTTCAAACCTGCCTGGATGTATTCCTGTGTGACTGGATCCAGGGGATCCTGCTGTCGCAGGGGGATCAAACTGGATGATCTTCTGAGGTCCCTTCCAATTCCTAACGTTCTGTGATTCCATAGCTTTGCTGGCACTACCAGTGCTTGACAACCAACACATTTGATAGTATTACTTGGGGTGACTTCACGTCAGCTATTAATTACATTCATTTATAAATTAATTAATAAATTGTCATATTTAATTAAAGAGCAGTAGCATTACTGTACTATTAATTCACTTTCTCTAGTCCCTAGGCACACAAGAGAGGCTGCTCTGGTTCAGTGTAAGTTTTTCTAGCAGTAGAAAATAACTGTTTCAACGAAAGTTACTCTAGTTACTTTCATGCTCTTGTAGCCAACTACAATTGAACACTTAGGTGGGTGACCTTTGGAAATCAGCCACCAAAGTGAATTAACAACAACCTGTTGATCAAAACTCCATCTTATACCAACTATTAAAGTGAGGAGATGCAAGATGCTTCTGAAAACCCAGCAACTAGACAAAAGCAGCATCATGGAATCATTCAGGTTGGAGAAGACCCCTGGGATCAGCCAGTCCAACCATCAACCCTGCTCTACAAAGTCACCCCTAAACCAGATCCCTTAACATGACATCAAAGCGGCTTTTAAACACATCCAGGAATGGGGACTCAATCACCACCCTGGGCAGCCCATTCCAGTGCCTGACCACTCTCTCTGGGAAGAATTTCTTCCCGATGTCTAGAAATTTTTTCATGATTCTGTGAAGTTATTTCAAAACAATCTGTAGCAAAAGCAGCAAGTAAGTTGCATATCCAGCAAATATACAGCAAGCAAATTAAAACCAGCCAATGAAACTGTCACAGAATCACAGAATAATCCTGGTTGGAAAGGACCTCCCAGGTCACCAAATCCAGCCAGACCCACAACAACTGAAAACCTAACTACCTGATGGATCAACAAACACAAACCAACCTCCTCCATCCCTGCCACTACAGCACTGCATGAAGCACAATAGCTAGATGTTTCTTAAACATCTTTGGAGACAGGACTCAAACCTCTCCCTGGGAAGCCCCTTCCAGAGCCCAACCACTCTTTCTGTAAAGAATTTCTTCCTAAGATCCAGTGCAAACCTCCCCTGCCTCAACTTCACACCATTTCCCCCGGTTTGTCACTAGTTGCTAATGAGAAGAGGCAAACACCTCCCTCTCTACAACCTCCTTTTAGGTAGTTGAATGAGGTTCCCCTCAGGCTCCTCTTCTCCAAAGTAAACCTGCTCAGCTCCCTCAGCCTCTCCTCATACAACTGGTTCTCTAAACACCTCATGAGCTTGGTAGCTCTGCTCTGGACACATTCCAGCATCTCAATGTCTTTCTTATAGTGAGGGGCTCAGAACTGACCGCAGTACTCGAGGTGAGGCCTCACAAACGCCGAGTACAAGGGCACCATAAGTTCCCTTCTGCTGACCACACTATTCCTGATCCAAGCCAGGATCCTGTTGGCCTTAGCTCTGTATCTCTCATTCACAAGGCAAACAAATACCCACTCATGAACCATCACTGAACTCACTTTCTTTCTGGCATGGCACACTAAACCAACTGCTAGCCACTGCCTCATCCATTGTGGTGCTACAAGAATAACACATGTGATTGTTATACAGCTGACAATGAACAGGTTTGGCTTTAGGAACCAGAAGTCCTATCTTCAGTATCTAAAACACAAGTGAAAAAAAGAGTTCTAACGTTTTCTGAAAACAATGAACACGGTTGTAACCGAAAATGTAATTGATTCCCAAAAAGTACTCCAAGTGGGCAAAACCACTTTAACTTTTTACCACTTTCAGAGAACGAAATGTTTGATTACTTCCAGTTGTAGGAAACCGTTGACTCACCATCATTTCATCCCCATTACACATTTCATTTAAAATGCCTACTCAGCAATTTTCACACTTCATTCTGCAGTTTTCTCTATGAGCTGTGAAACTTTCACTTACTCAGTCCAACCTGGATGGTAAAAATCTTAATTCTGAAGAGTTCTCCAAGGATCACAGGTGACAGAGATCCCACAGTATTGTGGAAAGGACAAGAGAATACATTTAGCTTTTCTACTTAAGCTGTTCCTACATCTCAACTGTCCGATTTCAGGTGGCACTCACAGAAACTTAGAATCTTAGAACCATAATGGTTGGAAAGAACCTCTAGGATCATCAAGTCCAGCCCTCATTTCAACAGCTCCCTAACCCCTACACCATGGTCTCAAGTGCTCCAGCTACTTGCTTTTTAAACACCTGCAGGGTTGGGGACTCCACCTCCCTGGGCAGCTTCCTCCAGTGTCCAACCACTCTCTCAGCAAAGAACTTCTTCCTAAGATCCAATCTAGATCTCCCCTGACACAACTTGAGGCCATTTCCCCTTGTCCCATCATTAGTAATTTGGGAGAAGAGACCAACACCAGCCTCACTACAACCTCCTGTGATGGAGCTGTAGAGAGCAATGAGGTCTCCTCTCAGCCTCATCTTCTCTAGACTCAATAACTCCAGTTCGATCAGCCACTCTCCACAGGGCCTGTTCCCTAGCCTCTCACTGTTACTCACTTTTTCGTACTGCCAGATTATTAAGTGAAAAGAATCATCAACATAAAATGAATTAGAGGAAGAAAACAGCCTACCATCAGAACACACAGGCCTTGTTCACCCCAATAACGCTGTTCGCACTCTTTTGCAACAGTTCAACAACATAGAAAGGCTCAACAGAACAACTCCGCAAGTTCACGACAACTCTTTTTAACAAGATTTCTTATAAGCCCCCAACTCTGCAAAGTACATGAATCTGATTAACAATGTGGCTACACCAGCTTCTATCTACCCGTCAAGATAGAATATATCCTCTGCTTAAATGCTCAAGAGGTTACTTTCTTTTGAACCCTACACTGATCAAAGCAAAGGAGGGGTTACTGACCACTTGGGTCATAGGATCATCTTTACTTTTCCTTCCTCAGGTCTTACTAAAACCAGAGAACACCCCTCAGGACTGTAAGTCAGGTCTAATTCTCTCAAAGGACTTTAAAACTGCTCAAAATGATTCACCAGTTCTAGTCAACTAACATCCATGGCTTCCCAAACCTTATTACTTCTGACCAACACATGAAAAGCACTAAAAAACCCCTCAAAACCTTCTTAGCTCTGCAACAGCTACAACTTTTGGAAGATAATGAAGGATAATAGCAAGCACGTGTCTCCAATCCCCTGAGTGTCTCTGAAAGCCTCCTCCTTAGCCATCCCCACAACTTAAAAACTTCAGGTACTGTCTTTCAACTTAGCTGGCAAAGGACTGGGATCATAAAATCACAGAATCACTCAGGTTGGAAAAGACAATTGAGATCATCGAGCTCAACCCTACTCTACAAGGTCACCCCTAAACCAGATCCCCCAACTCTACATCTAAGCAACTTTTACACTCATCCAGGGATGAGAACTCAACCACCCCCTCTGGCAGCCTGCAGTCTGTTCCACCATCAAGAGCCAGTAAACTGTGACTTTAACGGGACGACAGGTACCCATACAACTCACTTGAGATGCCAGCAGCTTCAGAACTGCTCTACTGACCGACCTACTCCCTCACACACACAGGGGACTCGTTCCTACCTGTTTGCTCAGACAGACCTTTTCCCCGCAGGTCCAGACACCCTGAGGAGCACTCTCCCAGCTCTCCTTTGCATGGCCCACCCCAACCGAGTGCCTGGGCTCTCTTCTCCGTCCATCTCCCCTCCCCTTTCACCGCAGCCGTCAGCTTCTCCCACGTTTAAAAGCCAACCCGCGCTCTTCCACGCAAAAAGAAATTACACCTTTTTTTTTTTAAATAGTGAGAAAACACAGCCCCACAACAACAGCCGCACAACTTACCACCCAGGTCAGTCCCCCGCTGCCGCCGCCGCCACCTCCTCCTCCTCCAGGCTTTGCCATTTCGTGTCCGTTTCTCCTCAGCGAAGCGCGGGCGCAGGGAGGCGGTGCCGACACCGACACCGACGAGAGGGCCGACACCGACAGCGGCCTGGCCTCGCCGCGCAGCCCCAGCGGCCCACCCGCCCTTCGCGCTCCGCCCCTGCC